>JAGGAU010000072.1:0-48815 GCA_017657275.1 Termitomyces sp. T108 | reverse complement strand
TCTAGGGATTCCCTATGCCAGGATGGATGCTTCTGAGGCTTCAGAAGCATGAGAAACAACTGTACAGGACAACAAAACCTTAAAAACTCGAAAATCGCAAGACAGGACAAATCCGGAGTTTTGGAAATCAGAAAGGCAAACTCCAGATTATATAAGCAGCCTGTATGCGGTGCTGAGGGGTCATACTTGTCTGGATGATAGCTGAAGACCCAGAGCACCTCAGAGGCTGAAAGTAGTACCAACAGATAGTGTTGAAGAGGTAGAAGCAGTAAAGTAAAAGAATGACAGAAGAGATAAGGAAATGAATGAAAGGAGAATGAAGGAATAAAGAGTGAAAAAGGAAGGGAATGAGGAGTCCCCTGACACATGGTTCACTTCCCTCCAGGGAGGAAGCTCCTCCTTTGTACCATTGACAATATCCACAAATTCATGCTGCCATTGCTGGCGCAATCACAGTATGTCCTCCTCTCATAGGCTATTAGCCTTGGTTTTTCCTTTATCAACCATGCTTCTGGCATGACAGAACTTCTGGTTCAAATCATTCTCTGAGCACACATAGGTGCGCTTCCCCAATGTCCTTCATCCTCAGCCTCAGTGGAGGCTTTGATACTGTCAACCTTGTCAACCACTGCACACTTTTTGCTTTTAGCAAGCATCTATTGAACGCTACTTCTGATGGTTCAGATATTTTGTCAGCAAGAGGTTGACAATATACCTTTCCAGTGGGTCAACATGACCCAGCCCACTTCTGCACCACCATCAAGGCTACCACCTTGTTCCACTCTGGTGGCATGCACAGATCATAGGCCCATTGCATGTCCAGTGGCGGCACTGGTCAATCTTAAAAGGATCTTATGCTGTCAGTCATTTCTGCTGCTCATGGCACTCCATTGTTGAACTTTGACCTTGTCTGTTATGAGGTCTTCCACCTTCACTCTGGAGCTCATTGGTTGACACTCCAATGATTCTTGTATTACTTGTTCTGCATGAGTATTGTCAGGTAGACAAGGCTTGTCAGGCTCAGTTGGCTGGTCCAGCCCATCCCCCCTTTCCAGAGTTCCTTGGAACTCTTCTTCAGGCATTAATATTGCCAGCACATCTGCTGGTAAGCTGGCCATTGGAGCCAGTTCCTTGTTAACTTCCTCCACTGTCATGCTCTCACAGCCTTTTAGTCAGTCGTGATCTCCACAATGCTTCTCAGTGGCCTGATACCATCATAGGTGGCCATCTGTGTCTGCCAGGACAACTCTCTCCACTCTCAACAGTATTCTATTAACAATGACCTTGTTATTTACAAAGTTAACTTTGTTCTTATGCATGAATAGTGTACCAATGATCATATCATAGCAATTGAAATCTGCTATATCTACAATTTCCTTTGTTGGTGGTTCTGACATCTTAACCTTGACTTCCAAGCCAAATTGTACCATAGCGCAACTCCCCATGGTCCCCAGCTGAAGCATAAGTGGCTCTGTAAGCTTGTGAGCATGTATAGCATTCACATGCACAAACTGGGGTGTAATGTCCATGGTGGTACTCCTGGAGTCCCACAACGTCCATGCTTGCTGTCTATTGACCTCTACATAGATCACCAGGCACTCCTTCTCTTGAGGAGTATAACGTGGTCTTTGCAGCTTGTCAGCTGCCTTCTGCAGTGTCACACATTGCATGTGGACATGTCAATCTCCTGGATGCTTGGTTAGAGCAAACATATGCTTGTCCTCATTGTGAGCATAGTAGTCATTATCATATATGTCTACCATGACGTATTCATCTCCATCAATCTGGATGCTTTCTGCATCATCCGCTGCAGACTGCTCCTCTACCTGTTAAGGATCAAAGGTTTGGAGGTAGCAGACGTCAGTCCTCTAACTGGGAGAACTTATGTCCTTCAGCATATGCTTTGATATGCTTTTCTTCAGCTTTATGGGGTTGTACCCCATTCAGGAACTTGAACCTGACTCTCAGAGAGTCATTGACTAAGCAATTAAGGCAGTCATGCATATGATCCATGTGGATCTTGACCGCCTTGTTCATAAGCATGCTCACAGGTAGATCATGAGGAGAGGGCAATGACCATGTCTCTATAGCTGGGTATTGTGGCTCTGCAGTCCTTAAGGCTCTTGCACATGCCAAAGAAATTGAAGATGATGAGCTTGAGGCATCTAAAGATGATTCTACTGATAGTGATCTAGATTCTGGGCTTAGTGGTTGTACAGACAATTGGAAGGTGGCTGAAAAAGAGGAGAACAAAAAGATGTGGGCTATTTTTGCACAGGCAGGTATCTTTGCAAGTGCCTGTCAGCATGGATTGATCCTCTGGCTTGTTGATATGATTGCAAGCAGTGAATTGTAAGTCACTCATTCCCTTTATTTTTGTGGAGGTATAAACTCAAATCAATCTTGCTATAGAGCAAAGTATCCACTTGGTATTATAGCAAAGATTCCCAAAGTTTTCAAGAAACCAGTTCTTGTTGGATATGACATTGGATGTAAATTTCAGAACATGATCAACAATTCTTTCCTTAGTCCAGACTTCAAATACAATCAGTGCCAGTGCTGCGACAATGCATTTCACAGAGCTCTACAATCACCCAAATGTCATTGATGATGTGGGCTTGGAGGATCTTAAGACTTTGGAATGAGTGTTTAGTGCTTCAAATGCTCTTGCTGTCATGTGTTACATAACTGCTTATTGCTGCTAAGTATTTATTGATCTCCACTTCCAACACTGGGACAGTGAAAAATATACTAACCTTCCCAATATGTTGCATCATAACTATCAGCAAGCACTTGACATCATTGAGACTAACTCTCTGGATATCCAGCATGTGCTAGAGCTACACAATCTTGATGAAGCAGCACTCAAGACATATATTGCTGATGAGTGCCACTTTTTTACATTACTGGGCAAGGAATTCAATGGTGATCTACATGCAATTGCATATGTTGAACTTCTTGAAAATTTTTGGAGCCTTGAGTGAGTTAATTTTGTTCAATCCTTAAATCCTTTAATCTGAAAATTCTATAAGTGAAAGGCTTGATGATGTGTCAGCCTGATTCTAAATGCAAACCCCAGCAGATTATTGTTTCATATCCCCTGAACAGTCTTATGCTACAAATCTCTTAGAGACTTGCTGAACTGATACCATGCACTGCTAGCTCATTGACAATCATGAAAGTCTTTTTGTAGACATTCTTGACCTAGAGAATAGAATGAATATACACTCATGATGTATATCAACAACTCTGGAGTAGCAGAGAACAGCGGAATACATAGCAAACCAAAAATTCAAGAAGGTACTTGATCACTTGCAGAGTTTTGTTATCAAGCACTTGTTTGAACTTCATTAATTAAATTTTTTGCAAACTGGTGTGTTCTTGAGCTTTTGTTTTGTGCTGTATTAACAAGTATTCAGCTTATTGAATGCACATGCACATTGTAAAATCACTTTAAACTTGATCTACAGCTCTTCAGGCAGCTATTAAGCACTATAATAACCTTGCTGTTCCTCTCAGCAAGCCAACACTTGACTAGAGCAAGGTATCTCACTATGCTTTCCTTGATGAATTCAATCTCCTTTGCCATTCATGTAGTGACATTGACAAGAGGCCTTGGGCTGATCCAGTCATTTGCAAGACAATGTGCAAACATCAGCATCTTCTGTGTGCCAAGGAGGAGGTAGTGCAGTGTAACATTGAGCTTTGCAGGCTTCATACATCAATTGTAGATGAAAACTGGCAATTTGATGAGATTACAAAGAAACTGGCTAGTGGTTCAGATCCTCTCCATGTTGAGATTCAGAAGCTCATTAATCAACTTCATGCTACCAACACAATGCTTCTAGTGTGTATTCGGCAGATGTATCAGCTGGAAGGGTTCACAGAAGTGGTGACTTCATCACAGCTCCCCCAACCCTATGTAATTCAACTTCAACCTGATTTAATGGCAAGTGATTTGCAGGACTCAGATTCCAAAGATGAACTTGATGATGCTGTGTTGGGTAACATTGGAGGTGTAGTGGATTTTGTTTTGAACATCAATTAGGTCCATCTTGAAATTCTACTCTCTCATATTGTTAGTACAATGACTTTCAATATACATGAATAACTATCTGAATGTCAACACTGGAACTTTGTGAATTCAATAAGACTTTAAGTAGAGATTTGATAGACAAGTTTCCAAAAAGCCCCAATTGGTCTCCACTGTCTCTCCATTGTATTGTATAGAAGAACATTATATTACCCTTCAAACCAAGCTCTCAGTCGCTGTCCACCAATGAAATTTTTTAATCACTATTTGATGCATGCAAATGATATGTGACATAAACTTGATGGTCAGCTTTAGGCTGGTTTTATGACCTTTTTTTGTGTTCTAGTTTCCACAATCATTTTTCTCATGTACTGCCCATATACTACTACTTAATCATTGCTCTGCTATGGCTAATTGTTATGTTCTACAATCATTTGACTTCCTAGTGCATCATGGAAGAAGTCAACTCATCTTCTACATAAACCTTGGCAAGCATGGTCTAAACATGTCAGTCACAGTTTCAGTGCAAAACAGAAGGCTCAAAAGAAACAGGAGCAACTGGAAGCTAAACATTCATATCAAGACACTTTATGAATTATGCAAGAGGAAGTCTTGAAGCTTGCCAAAGCCCTGCATGAACACTTTCAAAAACACTCTGTTGAGCACTATCTAGAGGAGATCATGCAGATTTTGCATCTTCAAAAGAAATGCAAAACCACAGGTTCATGGAATGCCTACATCAGTATGGAGGTCCAATGTATGAATGCTGGTGAGTTTGCTAACCATGTCATGGTTATCAATCACACTAACACTTTGTACTTAGAACTTCTGCCAGGCATTTCAAAAAAGAAGGTCAATGATTACATTGTTGACATTGCAGTTGAGTGGAAGTTGCTGGGAAAGGATCAAGCAAACCAAGGATAGAATTGTCACCTTGCATGACATTTGTGAAATGCATGAAGTGGCTTCTCACAATGTAGCTATCTCTGCATTCCATGACATGCATGTTACATTGGAACATTTGGATGAAGAGGTATGATCTTGTCTCTTGTCTGTCAAATCTCACTCAAGTTCTAGATTTGACAATTGCATGCTCAAACTGGCATCAATGTTACTATTACTGCCCCCACCTTCTGACTATGAGCAATCATATAAAGACTTTTTTTAAGTTCACAATGAAGGAAAACTTATTTGACATTGGCATGCAGATGGAAGCATATATGCTGTCAGGAGTTTGAGTTGTGCCTTTACTCAAACAGATGTTGATCTTTCTGACATCATGGTAAAGGTGTCATTTGCAATTACATTGAGGAGAATATTCACTTGTAATCAGAAACAGTGTCACTTATTCTTTACAAGTTGAGTAAGTGTCAAGTGTCTTTGTATTCCATGTTTGTGTCTATTGATTGACTCATCAAACTATACTATAGAGGAGGCAGTGAACACAAGAATCAGCTGAATTTATTATCATAATTTTGACTCAGACATTACTGCAAAGTACAGTATAGTTGTCAAGAACTGACCCTTGAAGATATTCTGTGTGCCAAGTGAAATTAGCTTGTGGGTCAAACTCAATATCCTACTTACTGCATGAAAACTGATGCTGCTTGGTTCTACAAGACGTCATGTGAGAAATTCAAGGCCTGGGAGGGACAACAGTTCAGAAATGCATTAAAAGACAATGGCTCAGGTACTGGACAACCCACAGGTATAATGTTGGCATTCAATGATTTGTCAACTTCCACTACACCACTCCCTACTCCAGGTATGGCAGCAGCTACAGTCATGGATGCCAGCATTGACTCCAATCTCCTGGTGCTGCTGTTCATCAATATTGTTGACATAGTTAGCAGTGGTAATGGTTCAGTGGTCCTTGTTACCAAGAAGCCATGGCAAGTTAGGAAGGACAAGGATATGCAGTGCAAGAAGCTCATAAGCATGTAGATCATGGAGAATGTTGAGAATGCCTAAGCTTCATTATTGTGATAGCCATGTTTATAGTAAATGAAGATACTGTAACCATGAGGTTATCTGTAGTATAGTTGTTGTGCTCCCAGCACATACTCTAATGTATTAAGACCTAACACATGCCATTGACACCTGCCTGTAGATTATGTAAGACTGACATCTTGTATTTTTACCATTGTAGCTAGTCAATCCAATATTGCAGTCTGCTTCAGCTGCTGCGTGATACACAAGATTGTCTTATCTGTAGCCAACAGCTACATGTTTTTGAATCTTCTGCTATCAGCTTTATACTCTGGGCTCTCATTACCATACTAGGCAACACTCATCAAACTTTGCAACTTCTATCTGCCACAATGACATCTACTTCTCATGGCTGATCCTTCTGAGCAACCACCAGGTCCTTCAGAGCCAGAAATTGGCTCTAAACCCCCTGAGACGCCTTCAGTGTTGAAACACCAGCCTCCACCAAAACAGGATGACAAAGTGATGCTTGACATGAGCAAGAGCTTTGGAATGCTGGGCAGCCTATCCATATCATGGATAAAATTAATGTTGAACCATGGTTCTAGACCAGGAGAAACAATGTTTGCATTGGGGACATCACTTCCAGCAATGAATCTAGCGTTGTTGATCTACCTGGAGTTGCTTGAGAATACTATGCTCTCAGCAGGGGCAATGGGTGGATGCCCATATGCAGACACCACACAGAGAAGCGTGCTAGCGCATAGTACCCCATTCAGGATGATGCAGCCCAAACAAGGGGCTAGGTGAGGACAGGAAGCATTGTCAGATCAGATGACAATCCCACAGGGAGCAATCCAGGCCACAGAGACCTGGCAGATGGAGAGAGTGAGAGAAGAGGCGCCTACAGCGCCTCCTACCGTCATCTAGTAGGAGTATCCCACCTGTGTCACCAAGCGGGGTATTTGAACTGCCCCCCTCAGCAAATGCTAATTCTATGCACCCTGGGGCAATGTGGACACTAGAACCAAGATGTCATGACCCATTCCTGGAGCTTGCCCCACCACCCCAGGACAACACCACCAACTTCCTACCTCCCCAGGACAACACCACCAACCCCGCCAACCATTACAACACTGTGCCAACCGCCACAGTGACACCTATCACTTCTGGGTTCACCGCCCCCCCAACCCTGACATCTGGTGATCACCACAATCCTGGACTTCTCCACATCAACCTGGAGTTTTCCATGGCATGGCCTGCCATCAGACACACCAACTTGGCATCACCCGGTGATCATTCCCATCACCCTGGCAATCATGCCCAACACTTGCAGCTACAGCCTGACCTGCCATCATTGCATCACCTGGCAATCACCCTGGCAATCACACCCAACACCTGACAATAGACATGGTTGATTCCACCATCCTGGAGCTGTCAGGGGACCAGTTTCTGGACCGTGTCCAACCCTACTCTGAGCTTAGTTCAACGATATGCCTATTCCTAGCAGATCCAACTGGCCACTTGGCCCACCCTTTCCTCTTCTGTCTCTTAGTAGTCAGCCTTGATGAGTCATATGCATGGACCTTACTCAGCATTGATTATTGTTAGTCATACTCCATTACATACCAGGGCCTGATTAGTAAACAGTATTAGTAATAACACAGCCATCAATGTAGTATATATAGGCAGCCTGTGGATAGAATATCTCCAGGCTGAACAATAGCAGTGTCCTCTTGGCCTATCCACTGAATCAACTGTAAGCTCTCTAGCGACATCCAACCCTCTGCTTGCTCTGCTTGCCCCTTGCCCAACTCTTGCTTGCCCCTGTGTCCACCTGACTCTTGCTCAATGCTTGCATTGCTGGCTCTGTGGAAGGAGTTCTGCAGATGTTTAGCCTTGCCCTTACAGGAGCCTACCTCGTCATGTACTTAAGGCATAGGTAGTTCACATGTACTGGTAGTGTTGATATTGAAGCTATATTGTCTGAATCTCCTTTGCTTCATACTCCTGTATCTTGTCTCAGTCTTCTTGTTCGTTCTCATAAACTCTTACTCTTCCTCCTCAAGTCTCTTTCCCTTTCAGTCCATTAACCCCAGACCTCATCCTCATGTAGGACTTTGTATCTGTAGCTACCTTGAGTCCGCCTTGTAAGATCTTGCTGGGGAAGAAGCCCCCACAGTCAACAGAACCTGACCACAGGGCTGAGGATGCATTCACATATGCATGTGTGTATGCCATCTTTAGCTACATCTCTGTCTGCACTGAGTGCACCGAGTATGCTGGGGTACCTGACATTCCCATCTCTGTCTGGTTCAAGTGGTAATGGGAATGTGGCTACAACTGGGCCACCACCAAAGAGGGTGGTTGATGTGCCAAAAAAAGATGATTGAGTCAAGGTAGACTTTGGGATATATGTATTTAGTGTATGTTATGTAGAATGGTGTATTGGCACAATTAAAGCATTTCTCTTGTGTTTTTTTCATCCTTGTTCAACAAGGTTTTCCTTGGATATTAATATGTTGGTCTCAAAGTTGAAGACCAACATAAGGATAAATTGTCTAGTATACCCCAAAAAGACAGCCAAAAACTGTAAGCTGGATGCCAAAAACTGTAGGCAAAAAGATGTACCTTAAAGAATAATCACAAAAGAGGGCCCCAGCATGAGAAACAATGCTGCCAGCAAGGCAGTAGCAACAAAAGAAGCCAGCCATCACTGTGCCAAAGGTTTGATCTATTGATCTTGGATCATGATCTGGGATCATGAAATCAAACCTTCAAATAAAAATAGCCCGAAGACTGATGCAGAGATCTTGGATCATGATCTGGGATCAAAACATCAAACCTTCATGAAAACAAATGCCGCCTGGATCAGCCAATGGTTCACAACCTCCTCCTCAACAGCCTCGGACCCGCTAACATGCCCACAATCCCACAAACGCCCACAACCCCCACAAACAGCAACAACGGAAGCAACGGCCAAGCCCTGGCAAGGGCAGGAGCAACCAAAGGACTGGGTTTAGCCTTTCCAAGGCTAAACCTTGCTCCAGAGGCGTGTTGAGACCATGCCAAGCCTGTGCCGGTACACCGGGACCAAGTTGAGATGACAAAAACACATGCAAGCCATGCATTGGTCTGTGCATGCAACAAGAGATATAAAAGGCAGGAGGATTTGGGGGATCTAGGCAAGCAAAGTAGTTGCCATGGCTCAGAGTCCCCAGGGAGCGGATTTCTTAGGCCAATGAGCTTTACTTAGTCTTCTGGGTCTTTGAATATATCATTTTGAACCCATTTTCAAGTGACTTCCACAGTTATTTGGAACTAAATCAATAAAATATATTAAACTACTTTCAAAGTGCGAGTGCTGTGTGACTGAGCCTCCAAAACTTGTAAAGTAAAAGTTTGACAATATAAAAGTTTTGACCTCAATTCTCATTGAGTCTACTTACTCCATTGACAAACCATTTACTTTTGCAACAATATAGAGCTAGGAGAGTCAATATATTCCTTGCCTTGGCAGGACTAGAATCAGTGAGCACAGAACAGTCCAAGAATCTGAGCATTGATACATTCAGTGTGAAACTCCAACCATGCACAAGGCTACAAAGTGAGGGATGGAGTGGAGACAATACAAGGCAAAGCGCCATGCAGCGTTGATATACTATATTCAGTGTAAACCTCCAACATAAGGCTACAAAATGGCGGATGGAGTGGAGACAATACAAGGCAAAGCGCCATGCGTAAGGCACTGATCTATCCTTTGAGTCAACCCTTGGAAATATTCATTCCATTCATGTTGACACAACTTGGTCAAGTCGGATGCCGAGCGTCTGCTTACAAACGTCATGTTTTCTTATGCGCAGTCGAAAAGCACGACTACAATCACGCGCAAGGGGGAAATTTTCTTGATGCGGGGATGAAGTAGACACCGAGCGCCACGTGAGGGAACGATATATATATCTTCAAAGAAGAAAGAATGGCTTTGATGGATCAATCGATCAACGTTCAATCCTCGAGGATATTGGACCTACTCTGTCTGGTTTGACTCGGTTTTGTACCGGGCGATTGGAAATAAATAATGAATGTGTCGTGGGATGCAACCCTTGAAGAAATCACCATTGTCGTTCCAATCTGGGCCTGTCGAGGGCTGCTATCGCCGCAAGTATGCATATGTCGCACATACACACACACATCAAGTTCCACGCAGCTATGGAGAGACTTGGCATGACAGGAACAAGTTACCAAGAAGACATGTTGTTGTGAAAACTTGCCACACTGTTCACAACTCCGTACATCGAGAACTTGGTTACTGTCTTTGACACCCACCAGCGAATTAACGCCACGATTTGTATACGGTGGTCAGGAATCCATCGTCATGGAACGATACGGATATTTTGATGTATAACTCAAATCCCGTGCAGAGGAGAAATCTCCGAAGTGGGGGCTGATGACCAGAGGCCAAGCTACCTGCATCTCTTGAAAAAGAGAACAATGGCATAGATGAATCAGCTGTTAAGGGTTGAGTGACCATCGACCCCCACATGACTCATTTTTTCATGTGGCAGAGTGGAGATCTTGGAGACAGTGGTGATATGTCGTTCTGGGAAATTTTCCCTTTGTTCTAGCTGATTGGGAGCTGTCGAATAGACGCATGCCGTGCCTAGATACGCAACCTGCCATGGCATAACAGGAACAAGTTGATTGAACGATAGGGCATGGGGTAAGGCTGAGGAGGTACCAAGATATTACGAATACCTGCAGATTGTTCAAAGTCGAAGCCTGAAGGCTTAAGCTCGTGTTTTTATTCGGCTTTCTCGACTCGAGCAAGTTTTTCCAAGTTTTGCGATATCTATAAGATTGTGCGGGAGCACTGCCAAGGGCACTGGAACTTGCGGACGCGTGACCTCGAAGGGTCAAGGGAAAAATCAAAGTGATCGAGGAGACGACCATTTTCGGTCAGAAAGGGAAAGTCCCATCAATACGCGTGATCGAACGGTGATCTAATTATAATCAAGATTTGTGAACTTGGTGTCATTAGGAAACAGTATATAACTTGGCGACTTTGCAGGAATAGTACATCGTACTTCCATCATGTCTGGTGAGCCCACGCACCCGCTTGACGCCCAAGGATCAGCCCTTGACTCGCAGGCAGCCTCCAGACCCAAGCGCAACCGCTCGCCCGAACAAGAAGAACCGACCAAACGACACCAGCAGGACCCTAACGCGTCAGTGCCCTCCCAGTTCGAAGTAGCGAAAGAATTGTTTCGTCAAGCTGGGGAACAACAGTTGCACGCGAAATTGGGTGGTCTGATGCGAGCCAAGGCGTCTTCGAGAGAACAAGAAGCAGCTTACTCGCAGTTCTTTGAGGAACTTGCCTTCGCGATCGTTGGCAGAAAGGACATACCGGTCCCTCCAGCAGAGTCGTATGCGACGCATATTCGTGTGTCTTGCGACCCCGAACAGGCAGATATGGCAGAATCGTCGATGAACGGTCTGCTTGATTACAGTCCGTCCTCTAAATCCTCCACCCGTCTTTTTTGGCTCATTTCTCAACAGTCATGAAGGAAAACAAGAAACGTCCCCGTGGTGAAACACACAAGCCAGCACCAGGTGAGTGTTCAAGACAGTTCTGTTCTCGACCTCGGGTATTCAGAAATGTTTGTCTCAGAGATTCTGCAGTCGGTACAAAACGCTTGGAAGACCGACTATGTGGGCAATAACGACCATCTACTAAAACATGCCATAGGTGACATGTACAAGCACGGCTCCAAGAAACCCTACGGAAACTTTCTTGCCATAATCCAGGGATCCGGTACTGGTAAATCTCGGGTAGTGGACAGGCTTTCCCGGACCGTTTTCACGATCCCAATCATCCTGAGACCCAATGATGACAAGACAGGTGCTTTGCTTGCCTCACATTATGTATCGACTCTGACATCACGACAAAGGCTTCCCACTCGGTGATTTTGCCAAAAACAAACCACTAGTCATGTTTTTCACCGACTTCTCATTGGAGTCTGCACTCTACGTTCAGCGCCGCTACCTGCTGTTCTTACTAAAGGTCATTTCATTTGCTAATCAGTGGATCGACAAATGTATCGATGAACTGGAGAAGTCGAAGGGTAAAAGGTCGAAGGGTAAGAAGGCGCCGAAGGATAGGGCCGAACTGCTTGCTTCACAATGGTATGAGTATATCGGAGGTTCTCGTAGCGACGTACGCCAGAAGATGTACACAGCAGCGATTAGTGAAAGTCCTTTGGAATGGGCAAACGATATACTAGACAAGGATGTTCCATTCGACGCTATTCAAAAAAAAGGTTTGCGGTTTTCTGATGATGAAGAATCTGGTGCTGATATTTTTTTCTAGTATGGAGCTTCATTGACTCAGTTTCGCGGAAGATCAAACCTACGGGGACCGAATCAGAACCTGCGATCCTTTTCTATTTTGACGAAGCGCATCATCTTACCAAGACCACAGTAACTGCTGGGGTACCTGAACGCACAGCTTATCAGTGTCTGTGCAAAGCCTTCACCTACATGGTGGAGACACCAGTCTTCGCATTATTCCTTTCGACATATTCACGACTCTCTGAGTTCGCCCCGAGCGCACGCAATTTTTGGTCTTCCCGCCCTCAATCGTCCCAATCCCAAGAAAGTGACGATAATTTGAATGCCCCTTTTGTTGAACTTCCTTTTGACGCTTGGAAAAACCCGGTCCTTGTGACCGAAGGCTCCCACTCCGTTACAGAAATATGTTCGTTGAAGTTCATGGCACGATTTGGCCGTCCCTTGTGAGATTATTTGACCATCTTCTCGTCCTCTGTTCTAATCTCAGTTATGTACATCAGGTTTTGGGCACTTTTGGAACATTCCGAGTCAACAGACGCACTTTTGGAACATTCCAAGTCAAGAGACGAAGCACATGCGATGCTTTACGCCATGGAGAAATTGCGATTACATCTTGAAAATCCAGATCCAGGAAAACTTCACGATTACCCGCTTCAAGAGCTGATTCCTCTCCTTGCCGCCCGTATTGATCTGACCTTCGAATCGAACCGTGATGAAGCCGTTTTCCTCGAAGGACTACTTGTAGCAAGCAGCATGCGAACTGTGTACTCTGTTCCGCAGCATCGGCAGTATCTCCGTGGTGGGTATCCATCTGAACCTTTCTTGGCAGAGGCGGCTGCTCGTGTGATGTATGGAATCTGCCGAAAGCAAGTGTTAGGAGATAGATCCACACCACCACCAACAAAGGAGGAGATGGGCAAAATTATAGACATCTACAAAGACAAAACCCCGTCTGCCGTCTCATCATGGTTTACACAGGGGTTGATCGACAAAGGAAACAGAGGAGAGCTGGTCGCAAGGATGCTCTGTACTCTGGCACACGATATAGCCATCTTGAAGAAAGGTGAAAAAATTGGCGACAGTCTCTCGTTCAGCCAGATGATTCCTGTCGTCGATTTCCTCCGCGCACTTATTGCCGAGGCTCACATTGGAACGGTTCTCAACGCGCGGCCGAGTAACATGAAAGGGAAAACACTTGAGGAAGCGTTCAAAGGCGCCTTTGTCCACTTTACACAATTCGTCAAAGCAGGCGACAAGTCAACCATCACCGATGAGGGCATATATCTGCTTTTCTTAAGGGGTGGGGCAATCCAGGGCTATTGGAGTCTGGACAAAGCAGATATTGTCATTCCTGTATACCTTCCCTGCAAGGACAACCCTGACCGCTGGTGTATGAGCGCCATCTTCATCCAAGTGAAAAACAGGGTCGGTAAACAATTCATTCTCATTGACGCTCAGAAGACTTTCGAATTTTTCACAACACCTACGGACGAGGACCACTCCAAACGACCATACATTACCATCGCGATGGAGCTAGGAGTACTCCTATCTGAGCAGAAGAAGGCAGTGCAGCCAAAGGTAGAGCCGAAGTCCAAGACAAAGTCAAAGGCAGGGCCGTTGCCCAAGGTTCCCAAACGCAAATCCGGCCCACCTGTAGCTAGGTCCAAGACTCCTGAACGCAAACCCGGGCCACCTACGGAGGCCTTGTCGCCCGCCAATGTCCGAGTTCTCGATCGAAAACACACACAGACATTACGAAGGAGAGAGACTCACCCGCGCTACGAAATATTCATAACAGGTTGTTCCAACCGGGTGTACAATGTGGTTGGTACAATTTCTTACTCTAGTCTTCTGGCGCACAAGGATATGTTGGCAGAACATCCACGAAAGGGGGTCGATTACCACAATGCGATTATACAGATGAAGCCTTACTGGAAAGCTGACTTATCATATGGTTGGGCAGAGATGAAGATGGGGAGTCGACTAGGCGCTCGCACTATCAAGCGTAAAGACGTTGGTGATGCGAACGTTCAAGAACTTGATTTCGACAATAAATCCACAGTCGATGACTTTGAGGACCAGCCAGAGAATGTGATTGTGAACGAATACGGTAAATATGCCGTGGACGCGGATATGGACGCAGACATGGACACCGATTGATATCACTCAGTAGTATCGTTACTTGCTAGATGTAAGGATACAAACCTTCTCCAAATACATCGAATTTCAAGAATATTTATTCTACGCCCATTGCGATCTATACTGACAGCCAGAGAAGTAGGCTTTGTAATAATCAGGTATATTTATTATATACATATAGTTGGAATCCTAAGTCATGCTTTCCTTGACGATGATGTATGGATATACACACATTGTCAAGATTCTTGGGTGAATATATTGCAACGTTGAAAGGAACAGTAGTTCTAGTGATCGTAAAAACTAGAATTTATAAAATAATAGTGTGTTTTCGATGGCCAAATTCGACAACCAGGAAAATGGTGTAAGACAAGTCAGACTTCGAGAAAGTCTGGATCATCTTCCAGTAATTGATCCAGAAAGGTAAAGAAAGACGCCACAGGAAACCCAACCACGTTATAATAATCACCCTCGATCTTGCGAACCAGAAGGCCTCCCAGTCCCTAACCATCGGATCATAAGCAGATGAAACGAGTCGACCGAATGAAAATTACCTGAATAGCAAAACCGCCTGCTCGATCAAGACCTTCCCCGTTCCCGACATAGGCTTCTACCACGTGGCGAGGGTTGTCTGAGAAATAGACCAGAGTTCGTTCATCCATGAACCTTCAAATTCGGCTTCAGATCACAAGCGAAGGCAGACATTGAGCTAATCACTTCATTTGGTATCCAGGGGCAGTCAAAATTGGGTATACTGTAGAAGCGCAAGCAATGATTTAGTTTGAGTGAGAAATCAATTGATTGTAGTGACATACCCACCACAACACCAGTTACAACCTCACAGACACCTCCATTGATGTCGAGCAGCATGCGAAGGTTGTCCTCCTTCGAGACCGGTTTTTCGAGTAGTTCTTGATTATAGCTTGGGAGTACTGAATATGAGACATCGGAGGTAGACGGCTGAGCATGGGTCAAGACCACAGTGTCAGCTAATCAACACCTTCGTGATCACGCTTCGGAGTGAAGAATTCATCGACAGACCAGCAATGACAAGGTCGGGTGGATTATCCGGATTCTCGCTCTGTAGTTCATTTGATAAATTAGAAGCAAATTCCTGAGAGTACTCACGACTAATCGTTCATACACCTCAACGGCCTTGTGTGTCGCCGTTGCAACTGGATATTCGTGGATATCAGAAAACAAGCTAGGCAACAAGTTCTCTTCAAATGTGGAAGGGACAATATCCGGTGCAAGCCCCTAGAGACTCCTATGAATATTCGTGTCAATCAACAAGAGTCATCACGTACAAATGTACGGAGAATTTCTTGCCTTCTTGGGCTGTTGGAAGCAAGGACAATACGTTTTCCTTCCAATTTCTCGATAATCGGAAGTTTCAATGCAGTCGGCAAGATATGGCTGGGCATTGTTGTAGTCGATGAGGATCAAAAGATAATTACGATCACGTGCGTGGGTCGAACTCCCCTTCAAGCAAGTTTGAAATGTGCGTTCACCAGGTTCTCACATGGTTTAAGATACCTAGATCTTATTAACAGCATCTGTCTCCTTAACTAAAATGCGCTTTAGAACGTCGATTGCGAATGTCGATACCTTTTTTAGTAAGCAGAGACAGGAACACACACGTTCTGCGTTTAATGGGGGAAAATGACAGAAATTGTTCAGTCCATCGAAAAACTACAGAAAAAATGTATAATCAGGTTTACGGAGATGAACATGCACATAATCTGCAATCACGACGCGAATGAGGGCGGGATTCAGGTCTGGTCGTACGTCTTACGTCTTCCCACATCATTGTCACTTAAACAGAACAGACAGATTAAGGTTGATGCATTATTTGCTGGGTACCGTATACAATCAAACGCAGACAATGAGATAACGATGGCGATCAACTCAGAAGCTCTGCTCGCAGCTCTCAAGTCTGCTTCCTCGTCCAGTACATCAGCATACGAGACCGAAGAAGTCATCGTGAAACTTGCGAAGAAAAACGCACAAGCTGTGCTTACATTTGAGATTAACAGCGTAACAAGAGTTGGGCGTAAGGTCCGTGTGTCGCACGACGTGAAGATTGAAGTCATGCGGCCTGCGGACGTCGCGAGAATGAATGAACCGATGTGTCCTGAGCCCGACGTGATTCCCTTTACTTAATTTTCTTCATGTCTAGTGTGTTGCTGACGCAGTTCCCGTAGGTACATATCTTGCTGCCGCCGCTGCAGAAATTAAGGACCGTCGTTGATAGAATGAAAATCATGTCAGATGTTCTTGCCGTTCGGGCAAACAATAATGGCGTCCTTCGATTATCAATCAACACTGAAACTGTCAAAATCGATACAGAGTGGAAAGGTTGTACTAACCCGCGAAGTGCGTCGATTTATATATGTCGCCGGATCATTTCTGAGAAATATATGCAACCGTAGCTCAAAATAGGGAAGGAGAGCATGAAGACCCTGAAGAGACGCGAGATCAAGACGAACTATTCAGCGTCTTAATTTCCATCCGGAGTTTTCTAAAGTTTTTGAACAGTCATGTAGTTTCTACTACGACGATTGCATGTGAGTCAAATCCAGGCTTCCGTGTTTTTTATACATGAACAAGTAAAACGCTGCAGGCATTTGCCGAAATCATTGTATGATACTTTACGTCTACATTGGTGATGTCGCTGATGCGGGAGGGGTGCTGACTTTCTATATTCCTGCAATTATCGACGACGAGATGTGAGCTCGAGACAATTTGTACATTAACATATTATACCCCAATATAAAGGATACCCGCCCAATCCACACAATTACAAAAAGCGGGCACAGTGGTTCTGCTGTCTGGTTCCTGTGCCCGTGGAAGCCAGAAACTAGCAAGTTGTACATGACGATATTACCTGATGTGCAAAACTACATCACATCAAGAGTTTTGGTATTGTTGGCCCTACTCTGAGTTCAACGTATTGACAATGAGCTTCAGTATATTGACATGATATTATTTCTTCCTCGAGCTCTCGAATGGTATCGAAAACTTGTAGACATTCGTCTTTCCCTGTCAGTGTAAAGCTAATTAGTCCGGTCCCAACATGTCGTAACTAACTTCGACCCCAGTATACGTTCAGCGTCTTTGAGGGTAAATGGCGAGTTCTGTCGTTGGCATGCAAGAAGCCCAAGTATGATGTACGTCCGCACGAGGACCGTATCGACGTAGATGTGTTCCAGAAAACTTGTACAATGCTTATCTATCCTATACACTTCATTTGTTTACAGCCTTGTAAAGAACAAGGTTGAAAATAAGACTACCTTGGAGAGCTGACGAAACATACTGATTTAATCGTTAACTATGGCCGAGTCTAAGGGAGCTGGCGATGAGTACTCGAGACTCTGGTATAAGCAATAATGCCCAATCAGTTGATTCCTTATCTGAGTCCTTTTTACTCAGAACTGCCTGATTTATCCGACGAAAAGCAGATCTAGAAGCTCTAAAGAGGTAAAAGAAGGCAGCCCATATGGTGAATAGCGTTCCAAACTCCACATAAATGAGATCATCTGTGGTTCCAGTGGGGACGCGTACGATATCAGGCGAGCCAGAGCCGTGATGGACGATCGGGAAAAAATTGGCTACTTGTGAATCAAACAGAGATGAGACTGGGTGCGGTAGGCATGGCATGCCTGACGAAGGGATGGATAGTGTGCCTGAGCAAAGAACTGATAGTGAGTTGGCCGAAACGTGCACCAAAAGCGGCCTCACTAGTAAGAGGACATTCAAGGAAACCGGTGGGCCAAGCAAGGTCTACCGTATCGTAGCTCAATGATTGGTCTTTGGAAAGATCGCCGTAGCGGAGATGTAAGGGCACTTTCACATGAACTTCGTGTTCGTAAGCGGTACGGCGCACATTGAGGAGGAGGTAAGAGCCGTTTTGTGATATAGCGCTTACTGGAAGCTCCAGATTAGGTGTACCCCAATGTTTGAAGGTATACGACGCTTCATAATGCAGAAGTTCATAGGGATCCACGAATACTAGCGGCGGAAGAAAGAAGTATAGATATAGAGAGCAACTAGAAAAGCGTGTTTCGCTGAAACTTATGATAGTGTCAGATACTGGATGGTAGCCATTCTGGAAGATGGAGTGAACCAGCTGCGCCATAAAAGGTGGAAAGAATCTTGCCCCCTTGCAAAATATTTACAATCAATCATGTGACATATAACAAACTGACGTCAGTGTCATGAATAAAAAGGCAACATTTCGCTATGCACATAGAAATCTGCGTCACCGGTTTTTAAAAAGTCCAGGAACATCGCTCATGTCCAGGATGTTTACACCTGATTCTTCTAATTCTACTTCGACTTCGGCCTCTATAAGATTGGCAGGTGTGTTGCCCCCACCGTGCAACACTTCTATCCTATCATGTGTCGCATGAGCACTCCGGATTAGCAGAACCTCGTTTCCCCTCCTCAATGCGTCAGTACACGTTGCTGCTTCAATCGTATAATCCGTAAGGAATCCCACAACGATGATCTCGGCATCAGTAGGTATAATATCACCCAAACTTGTCCCCGCGAACGCGTTGTTCTTTCGCTTATCAACAACCAGCTCGGAGCATTTTACTTCGAATATAAGCTCCCACCCTGGTGCCTTTGGTTCGTCCAAATTACCCGGGTCACCGCAGTTTCGTACGTGGACGATGAGAGGCTGGGGTCGTGCAAGGCGTGCATGTGTGAGGATGCGGGAGATGTTTTCTTTGACCTTTTTGGGTGCTGGAACGCCACCTTCTAATGGGTTAAGTAGCATGAATTGCTGAATGTCAAGCAACAACAACACTCGTCGAGATGTTGTTCAGACAATGTCATTTCACCTCAGATATTCTGAATTGTAATTTTTCAGGGGCGTGCGGTCGACAACGGGTCCAAAGCAAGGATGCGTAGAGGGCGCGACCATAAGATGTCAGTCAGCGACGAACCACACCGAAGAGGTGCGGAGAGGGGGGCAAAGGTGTTGAAGTAGTGTTGAAGTACGAAATGAAGGCCAATGCGGGCTCTATTGAATGCGCTATGCCAACTTTTTCCCAATTTGACGTCTTATGAAGAGCACTGGGGCTTGAAAAAAACTCTGGAGATGAAAACGTTCAATCAGAAGGACATCCAAGCAACTGTACGTCATATCATATCCCCTAAGAATGAGACGTCATGAGATAGGGCGCGGGTGCTCGCAAGGTCTTCCGAAATTTCATCAACCACATAATATTCTTGTATGTGCCTGAGACTGTTCGGGAGGGGCCGACGATTTACTGCAGACAGGAGGATAAGACAGCCTTACTCTTACGGACAAGAGGATCTGTGATCATCGAGAAACTTTAGCCAGGCTGAGGGGCCAATCGCAAAAGTCGAGAGAAAGGAGCGATTGACCTCAGGAGACGACGTTAGTTGGTTGTGGTAGAAAGGACAAGTCTATGGATACTCCGGACATGACTGGCTCAGGGCCTGCAAATTACACCTTCAGAGCAGTGGCAGAGACGAACAAGTCGATTCTATCTGGACTGTTAGTGCTGTAGAGAGTAAGATAGGAGGCCAGGGTTTGGCGCCACAATAACCCAGTAGAGCCGAAGATTGCTCCCAACGTCGAGACTATCAAATCGAAAATACCTTGATGCAGCTCAAAGAGAATGAGAAATCGCCGAGATGTTCATCTTATCATTATTAATCTTCCATCAGATTGTTAAGACAGCGAGCTTGTCAAACCATGAACAATTGATTTCGGCATTAATGGGGGTAGATTCTCGTTCACATCGTGAGGGACTAGCCCAGAATAGGTAGACCCCGAGCAAGGTGATCAGGTACTCCGCATTGACTGGAGTCATCTTCTGGAGGGTCCTGGTCTTGATACCTCCTAAAGTGAGGGAAGTACGGACGTGAGTATCGGCCGAACGTTTTACTCTAATGTGGGAGGGTCTAGCCCTGATAAAGGTGGGCTAAATTGGGCACTCAGGGGTGTGTTCTGTAAGTTTTTCCACACAAGGATAGGCTGATGTAAGAGTGGGGTTCGAAGAAAATATCTCCAAAAGTATGTTGCAGTAGTGTGACTCAACATTTGAATTAGATGAGATCGGGGCTTTCAGCAAACCAAGTTCTCCCGACAGTCGGCCATCAAGGGGCAGGTGAGTAAAAAGTCCTTTAAGAAAACTGGACGAAGAAAATCCAGCGAGGTCTTATTTATGCAATCCGAGGACGCAAGTGTCATAAGATATCATATCACCCGCGGAATTTCGTCGAACCGCAAACTTGCTGAGAAAAGCGATGCTCCGAGGACAACGATCTCATGCAGATTTTCATGTTCTGAAAAACATCTGAATTATATGACATAATGCCGTCCCCATACATGAAAGGTCAGAAGCCTACAACATTAGAGTATATATCAATGGGGCAAGAGCATAATCGTGATTTGGATAGCCAACTCTCACCTTTTTCAGGCCTGACAATGTGGTGATTTGTGCTTTGACCAGCCAATCTTCTTTCCGAGCAGGCGACTGGCTTTAGGCGGCTTCCTTTCACTGAAGACACTCAGAAACTCGATATCTTCCCGCCACAGCACATGCAGCACGCATCCCCTTTCGTCGCTCGCTTCTTATCCTCGTCCCAGAGCCACCTAAGCCCCCACCCGTCCCAGTTCCTGACGTCGCCGCCGGCATCGTATATTTTCTAGGTCTAATCTGGCAGAATATATAGCCGGCCTCAGAAAGGCCGACGCCCTCATGTATATCTTCTTTGAAATATGGGCACTTTAACTGTGCAAACAAGTACCACACACTTTCTGGCCGTCGAGAACGTTGTCTTTGAAGGATCTGCATGGATAGACCGGAGACATTGTCCAACGATTTTGTTAGCAGTCCTCAGCGAGAGTCGTAACGCTTCTCATGAAGAGCCGACCAAAATGCGCTATCATCGTCCTCCCTTTTTTGCTTTCACGAATTCCAGCCTTTCAAATTTCGTTTCCTACACGGAGTTTTATTTAAATTAGCATGCGACGACGGGCCGCTTACTATATTTTATCTGAAGCGTCGAGGCCGCAGCTGTTTTCTGGGTCGTGTCTGTGCATGAACAGCACAATCATGCGCCTTCATCGCTCATGAACCACGTTGTTTGTAGTTAAAGAGGAATTTTTCATTTTTCTTGTAACTTAATGAGCGTCCGAGTCCAGACAGAGAAAAAACGCCACATTCCATGCATGTGTCATCCAGTCGCTTTCAACGTCGATGTCATATGGCATGATACGGCCAAATGCCATCGTTTACTGTCTTAATGTTGCCAGGTAAACAGGAAATTACTTGAGATATTTCTCAGATATCCCCTTGAAGGCTTCCACTAGCGTTGGGGGAAATAGCCCAATCGCTAGCTGGATTACGACGTAAATTCGAAGTGCCGGCAACACCGTTGGCATGGTTGAGTTTTTCGTGCATCCTCGGTAATGGGAGACCATGACCACATGTGAATGTGGGAGAATCGACGCAGCATTTCGTAATTCTTTTGAGTCAGAGATTATCGACATTGTTCGACATTAATCGTAGCGGCTAATGCGGGCGCTAAGACAGAAGTGGGAACATCCTCTAGTAAACTTTGAGTTGAGCTCTACCTTACCATACCTTTGGTCTGCCATACCGGCACGTAAATCGTAGCTCAGATCAAATGATTCGTCTGACATTATGCTCAAGGTGTTTTTTTGCGCGGCTATCTGAGGAATTAAAGCGATGAGACATTGGTCGAGGGCCACTGCAAGTTGGCATCAGCGCTTCATCTTCGAGGAACGAATCTCATTACGAGGCAAGTAAAGAGTGTTATGAGAGACGTTGTACAAGTTTGAATGGATTGTCATCTCATGCTTGACGAAAAGGAGGAGAAAAATAGCATGAGGAGCATCTAGTCTGAAGGGAAGTTCACGGAGATAAGCTGGCGCTTGCGCTTTCCGTAAGCTCCTGGCTAAAAAGGAATGGAAATCAAGATGAACTTGTTGACAGATTGTACGGGAAGAAGTTTGCATCAATGTAAAGACGATGGCGCAACGTACACATGCTGATACCCGAAGCCGCTCAGTGTTTGAGCATATGTTTCATTCTTACGAAATCCATCGTTTGATTGGACTGTCACATCAAGTCAACTGCACAGGGAGAAATTGGCAAGCCAAAATATACCAGTTGTATGACATGATGACGGTGAAGCTTGATAGACGCTTCACAGATGGGAGACAGCCTTGGTGATTGTTCTAACTAGGTTGGGTTCGGACTTGGAGAGCTAGAGAGAATAATGCTTGAGATGCCGCATCAAAACTAACCCCGAGATAGGCTAACATTGTAGCGATTATTATGATCTCGTTGTGTGTATCATCGCAGATATTGCGTCAAAGGGTACAATTATTGTTTGCACAGCCCGGTGCAAGTACTCACATGTCATAGACTATGCGATACTTTCCCTTACAATTTTCTTCGTCTTTTCCTGGAGAATTCCGGGTTTCCTCGGTTTACGTAATCGCCTTCTCATAGAGGTTATGCCGCTTGCCCCCGAGGTATATGACAACTGCATTGTAACTAGTCTGACAAGGAGATACTTACTAGTGAAAATCAAAATCTAATAAACGGAGAAAAACATAACGACTTAGGCGATGGCTTCCTTCAATTCTCCATTATCCACCATCTCTTGGACGATATCCAACCCACCGACTAGCTCGCCCTTGACTATGAGTTGCGGGAATGTCGGCCAGTCATTGAGCTTCTTGAGTCCTAAATCATCTTCAGTACAAGTTCGTTGCGACCCGTTTCACAAAACCACGACTTACCTTGGCGGACCGCCTCATCGGTCAGGATATCAAAATGCGAAAACTCAACATTGTTCTCCTTGAGCAGCGTTGAAATCTTGCGCGAAAAGCCACATCGCGGCGCATCCGGACTGCCTTTCATGAACAAAACGACTTTGCTCTGATTCATCAACCCACGCATCCTCTTCTCAAGCTCCTCCGGCGTCTCGGTTTTCTCTGTCTCTGGAACGTCTGAAGCAGGTGCTGGTGATTGGGTTGTCGTAGACTGGGGTTTAGGGACCACAGGACCAGTCGTGTGTGTTGCAATCGCCTGCGTTAGCTTTGGTGCATCTGCACCTGATATACGCTCGAGGAGAGTGTGACCCTGTTGAAGTATCGTCCCTCAGAACCTGCGCGAGAAGCGGAATCGGATGATGTACCTGTAGAACCACGAAAAGAGGTACGGCTTCAACGTCAAAAGATTCTGCGATTTCTGAATGTGTTTCTGCTTCTATCTGTCATTGATCTAATGAAAAAATTATGAAAGAGGGTATAGAAAATTACTCACATTCAGTACAAGTAGTTTTGGGTATTTTTTAGCTAGCTCCTTCACAACCTCGTTCATCTGTTTGCATGGCTCGGCCCATGGTGCCCAGAAGTTGAGAAGAGATATCCTTTGCAGATCTGCAGATAATAATTCTTGGAATCGCGACGTAGACTCTATCTCATAGAGATTGTTTGTCTGGCTGGCCATGGTAGATATAATGGCTTTCCGTCGGAGAATGGTCGATGAGTAAGGATCGGGGAAGAAATTGACCAGTCAATAAGATCATGATGGCACAGTTCGGATCGAGCCGATACAAGATCTTTTAATTTCCGACACAACGACGTATTGGCACGCAAAATCCTGGAGCTGAAAGCACGAGACTGTCGATAAGCAAATGTTTGAGGCCGGTAAGCATGGTTGTCACAATTGAACTTGTCAGCGCAAGGCAATGTAACCATCGCGGGCGTGGGGCTCGGGATCTATCAATACTCTGATGTGAAGTCAACGTTGATTTCCATCCAATACCTCGAAGATGTAATCTTCAGACTCTTACCAATATCAGATCTTCACTGCCGATGAACATGCCCATCAGGCCTCAGGGCTGTGAGTTTCAATCCGATTGAAAATCCGCCGACTTTATAGGGAGCAGGAAGCGCTTAAAGGTCCTCTTTTACAGGCGTCTTCGACGATTTCCCATATTTCTTTACAAAGGAGACGCCTCCTAGCTGTCATGGCGCCTTTTGCCAACAACGACATTCCTCTCCCAATCGAGCTGCAATACGCAATCATAGATCACCTGTGTTCCGATTTTCGTTCACTATCGCAATGTAGTGCCGTCTGCACATCATGGCGCCTTTACAGCTATCAATATAAATTCGCGAAGGTAAATCTTGCCTGGGGCTCTGTCCTATTCTTATCAGAACTCCTGAGAAGCGAGTTCTCTGCGTCGGCTGTGATCCCATCTGTCAAGAGCATTCACATCCTTGGGCCGCCCAGTGCACTTTCTACATGGGATGTACAGAGGATAACAGCTATTGAGGAAGTTTTGAGGGCTTTGTCAGCGCCCAGGAAAGTCAGGGAGGTCTCTCTGCAGAATCTAGTTTGGACCACACCACCCCTTGAGGCCCCGTCTCTTTGTGGATTATCAGCAGTTTCTACTTTGGAACTGCTGCAGACCAGCTTCTACACCCGCACCGAATTGGTCGCGTTCCTGGAGAATTTTCAAGATCTACGTCACTTGGTGTTAGAAAATGTCGATTGCATGCTGCAATCCCCAACGCCTACCATCTCATATGCTGTCCCACCGGGGTCCTACGGTCTGGCACTTCGTTGTCCTCGAGACTTCTCTTTGAATAAACGCTTGCGATGGGACTGTGTGGAGAACGAGTCCGATGTTTCCGCTGGAGATCTTGCAGACCTAATAATATTTCTGTCAGGGCGGAACCACGACGTAGCGGCCATATTGCCTTTCTTTGGGGCATCCTTGCATCGTCTGCAACTTGCCACTCAGACAATTCGTGCGTACCAACCGGTTCTTATCCTGTCCTCAAGACATACTGAAGCGTTCAGTGGCAGATACATACCCCGACGCGGCAATAAGTGAATTAGATCTATCATATACGACCTCACTCAAACAACTAAGCCTTGGGTCGTCGAAGCGTGTTCTGTCGCTTCTTCCTTGGATACCGTTGGTTCTCAGAGACCTACCCAAGACTCATCCACCGACATTGTTGCACCTCGAATTCGCATTTGCCTCCTCACGCCAGTTTCACCTGGATAAACCGGCTTTGATGAGCATAGCCCATCTACTGGAGTCCCAGCAGTTTCAGGAGCTGCAGAAGATTCATTTTGTGGTGTTTGACGCTACGGGGGACCCAGAGCTGTCAAGACTTGTGAAGCACACGATTTGTGAGGTTTTTGCGAGGTGGAAGGACAAAGGAGTTCTCACGTTTACGTTTACATTGCCACGACCATGATATTTATCGACCTACTTACAAAAGGAACTTCTTCGGACGACTGACTCCAGAAGGGTTTGAGGTGAATACAAATGCAGAGTTTAATAGGGTTTCACGTTTGTGGATCTTTTATATCCTTCTCCTGCTCTTGTACACAGGGTTTCCTTACACGAGAGTTTTGGTAATACAATGAATCCTCGAGATAGCCAAATAAATCCTGTTGAAAACCACTTCTACCAGCTGACGCTTGAATGACCGGCCGGACCAGGCTTTG
The DNA here is from genome assembly GCA_017657275.1 of Termitomyces sp. T108. Lineage (NCBI taxonomy): Eukaryota > Fungi > Basidiomycota > Agaricomycetes > Agaricales > Lyophyllaceae > Termitomyces > Termitomyces sp. T108. The sequence continues at coordinate 22,820 of JAGGAU010000072.1, read as the reverse complement.
CCGAGTTGGCCACGTGGGTTCAACGCGTCTTCCTCGTTACTCGCCCATTTTGGTTTTGCTCGTCAAGTTTTTGACCAGTTTGGCCTCAAACATTCTTTATCAATTCACCATCTCACCACGGTCCACATTGGAGAATATCCCCCTCAGACCGTTGCGTCCGAAGCAACACAATACTCAGGGACTATCACCACATCTCAAGATGAAATTTAGGTATGTGGACGGTCAGATGACCTCAAGCTCAGTATCATCCTCCTAACGCGTATTTGAGCTCTTCTTTGAAGTTTAACGCAGTCTCAGACTGGTGGGACGAGTACATATCGTAAGTTCCACCACCATGATCCGGTGCGGAGAGTCAAAGCCAGACCACTTTGAATCAGCTATGACTCTTTGAAAACGCAAATTTATCGATTGGAAAAGGAACAACATGTAGAAAGCCGTCCGTATCACGATATCGAGGCCAATGAGCACGATTTACTTATGGGCCACACCGGTACCGATGCTATATTTGAGCCCTTGCTCAACAAGGAGTTGAAGAAGATCGACTTATTCTACCATGTTCAGGAGAAGGAGCTCACAGAAGAAGTCTCAGAGCTGGAAGAGCTGGTACAGAAACAAGAAGCCGCAGGACTCGGTGCTGACGATCGCTATTACGATGACCCCGATGAAGACGACGAAGAGGATGACGAAAGTATTTCACGTAGCCCAGAGAGGAGACGACGTCAGATATCCTCTACGCGGCACAATACTTGTAAGTCGCTGAGCCTCATCCTTCTGTGGCTTTGTTCTCATCGTGTTCTTGAAGCTCAAGCGCGCGATCCAAGTTCTTCTGTTCGCGCTCACCGGCTAAGCATTTCGTCTGTCGACACAATAGATAATGAAGGGATTAGTGTCTCTGTGTCTAGGCTAGCGAACAAGATTGGAGACACGCTTCGTGACAGCATCATCACCAATGCTGCATCTGTTCCTGAAATTCAAACGATCTGGAATTCCAAGTCGGACTATGCTTATGATATTCGCCTACTGTTCAAACGTAAGATTACTACGTCGTACGTCGCCGTCGCCAACCTCAAGTCTTATGTCGAGGTCAACTACTCCGGCTTCCGCAAAATTCTTAAGAAATATGACAAAGTCACGTACTCTGAAGTATTCCATGTCTTTCGACCGCCTTGATCTCAATGCTGACTTTGTACAGCTTAAAGATCGTTACATGCACCAAGTTGTCGAGACATCGTATCCTTTCATGCGCGAGAGTAAAGACAGACTTGAAGACGCACGGATTCGCCTCGTTGATCTTTACACTAAATGTGTTACCAATGGTGACAGACGACTTGCATCCCAGCAGCTCAAGCTACACCAGCGTGAGAATATTGCATGGGAGCGCGACACTGTGTGGCGACAAATGATCGCCCAACAGCGGCGGGGCGATGTTGAAGGCGAGCCGCTGACCATAGGGGTTTTGTTCAAGCCGCCAGGGCTAGGTCTCTTCTTCATACCAACCCCTTTGGGAACGATACGGGTCACAAAAAAGATGATATATAAGATTATAGCTGGTATCATTTTCGTCACGTTGTTGAATGTTCAGGTCCTGGAGACCCCGGAAGCTAATCGATGTTTTGCTATTCTCATGCTTTGTACTTTCCTTTGGGCGACTGAAGTAAGTGACCTCCTTTGCGGAGATGATTCGGGATTTGATCATCGTGGCAGGCTATTCCACTGTTTGTTACATCGATACTCGTACCACTCCTCCTTGTTTGGTTAAGAGTGATCCGAAACAACGAGGGGGATGTTCTTTCGAGGCCCGAAGCTACCCAGTCCGTAGACGTTCTGGTTTTGTTAATCTTACTGAATGTTCAAGTGGCATTTCCAGATGGGTTTTTTCTGTCATGTTTTCCCCGACAATCATGCTACTCATCGGCGGATTCACGATCTCATCTGCATTGAGTAAAATGAACATCGATCGTGTATTGATCACAAAGGTCCTAAGCCTCGCGGGAACCAGGCCTAGTACCGTTCTCCTGGCGTTCATGGGTGTCTCGTGTTTTGCGAGCATGTGGATTAGGTATAACATATCGTTCGTCTAGGTGCCACAGGAATCCTAATCAATATTTCTTCCTCCTAGTAACGTGGCAGCACCTACTCTCTGCTTCACCTTGATCCGCGTAAGCGATGTTATATGATTCAACGTGAACGCTATCTAAGGTACCGCCACCATCATACAGCCCATCCTCCGAACCTTGCCTCCCAAGTCGGCTTTCGGACCGTGTCTTATCGTAAGTAATCTGTGACGTCGTCGAACCCTTCAGTTGGATGTAAATTATTGATCCGTAGCTCGCCATTGCGCTCGCGGCCAATATTGGCGGACAGAGCTCACCGATTTCGTCGCCACAAAATATCATTGCTCTCCATGAGATGGACAATCCAATAGACTGGGCGACTTGGTTTGCCGTTGCGCTACCCGTATCTGCCATCTCTATTTTCCTGATCTGGGGTATGCTCCTCGTGTCCTATCGACCGGCTCGTTCGCCTGACGGCGATGGTGAGATTGAGATCAAGCAAATCCGACCGACGCGGGACCGCTTCACGCACAAGCAGTGGTGGGTGACCATTGTGTGTTTGGTGACTATTGGACTGTGGTGTGTGGCTCACCAGATTGAGCCTTATGTCGGTGATATGGGTGTCATTGCAATAATTCCTATTGTAGCCTTTTTCACAACGGGTGTCTTGAAGAAGGTTCGTTGTGATTGCGTTCCGTTTGATTTTACTGTTCACGGTTTATTTTACCTTCAGGATGATTTCGAGCAGTTCATGTGGACCATTGTCTTCTTAGCCATGGGCGGCATCGCTCTTGGTAAAGGCGTGATGTCAAGTGGCCTTTTGGATGTTGTAGATGATCTCATTCATGATCTCGTGCAAGGCGTATCACTATACGGCGTGGTTTTAATCCTCTCTCCCGTCGTACTGGTTTGTCCCTCCGATTTCTTTGTGACATCCATGCGCTGATTTCGTTTCTCAGATTATATCCACTTTCATAAGTCACACGATCGCTAGTGTTTTGCTCGTTCCTATCGTCAAAAAAGTAGGCGACAACTTGCCCGGGAACCATCAGAACATACTTATCCTTGTCACTGCATTAATCTGCTCGACTGGAATGGGCATGCCTGTTTCAGGGTTTCCTAATCAAACTGCGTCAGTGCCGTTACGTTCTCATGTTTTCTTCTTCGCGCAGCTGACAAACTCTCCATCTCCTTTTGTCGTTCATATAAATATACAGCGCTACCCAGGAGGATGAGCTTGGAGAGCTTTATTTATCAAATGTTGACTTCTTGAAAAACGGGGTGCCGGCAAGCATTGTGGCTACAATCGTAAGCTCCGACTTCGCAGCACATGTTGAGGCTGATGACCAAGTACCTACAGGTCGTCTCCACCGTAGGATATCTACTTATGCGTGCCGCCGAGTAAGTGGGTCAATCGTACACACCGAACTAACGACTCAGTACTCCCTTGTAGTATGTAATCTAGGACCGTTAGCCTGCTCAAAGGATGTTTGTACTGTCCTTTTGTGCCATTTACATAATGTCTCTATTTAATAGATCATTTACAAAAGCTGACCTTGGACCATGGGTGTCGAGATGCTTCCATGTCAGAATCTACGAACCATCATCTGACTTCATGATTTCTACTATTGGTCTACATACATCACATGGGAGGTTTCCGATGAGAGCGTGTCGACGTCGAAATCGCCCCTGGCCACCTCGTTCCTTGTTTCCGGATCATTCGCACCCCTGAAATAATACATCATGGACCAAGGGCCGGTACCCCATATATGTAACCTCCATCACAAACTGACCCGTCGTCTACGCAACACGACAGGATACATAAGTCTACATATGTACTTACGGCGGCCACAGATGCGCGGGCACTTCGTCACTTGTATGGAAAGGATGATCTAAGCATGATATCAATTACTTTCCTTGAAAGAAGCCCATGCCACACATGCCAGTGAGAACCCCTTCACGAGATTGTCAATAAGTTGTCGAAGAATCTTTGAACGGGAGTTTTTACGGTTCCGAAAGCTTGTGAACAGCGGATAACAGTTACCGCTGTGATTTTCACGCAATTGGTGATCGGCTCCCCGCGAAGAAAGGCGCGGTCTGATTTGGCCGTGAAAGCACAAAGTTACTGAAAACACATGAGTATAGCGGCATTAAGGACTTGTGCTAATTGATCGCGTTTTTTCAAAGAAAATATATAGGAGCTTAGCCTCCTCATATAAAACTCGGATATCCATGCAGGTGGGATGTGATTGTCGGGTTGTACATTTGTATGTTATACGTACACATAGAGATTTTCTACAACCAATTTGAATTAGGTTCCTCTGTTGTTAATCCCTCAATTCCGCGCGACTGTCAAATTACATCTAAAAGTTCGTCCAGAGTCTTGACCTACAGAAAACCGACAAAAATGTCCCTTCGTCCTTGGCGAAGTAGCTCTCAAAATTTGGCAAACAGTTAACATCACCGATCGGGGAAAGCTCAGACGGGGGAACAAGAAAAGAGTAACACAGTGCGTAGCAATCCAATATTAGACATAAAATATAAGGCAGAAATAAGTATGTGAGGTATCTTTGATACGATGTGGGATATCAATATTGCATATCAGCAAAGAAGCAAAGACACGAAGAAAAAGCCATGATATGGCGGAAAGGTGCTCACGACTGGGCATAAAATATGATTCTACCACGGGCGGTGTGGATGGAATTCGCTGTCAGTATCTGAATGACGATGTCCGACAAGTCGCACATCGCTGATACGTATCTCGTCATGTCCACGCAAATTTTGCTCGCTTGGCCAATCGGATGCCTTCGTCAGAGGAGGTGCATAATATCGCTCGTATCCCTTAGTCGAAGCCATAGAGGAATGAGCAGGGCCACTGTGATCTCTGTTTGATGACGCTGAGCGCGGCGTTGCAGGGGATATGGGGGAAGGGTCACACGTCGAGTAGGAAGTGTGATTATCGCTGTCACTACCTGATGACGAATGAGAACGGTAGATGCGATTCAGACAGAGCCGTGAACCAAATGGCTCATGAGAGTCCATCCTATCGCGAGGTCTGAGGACAGAGCGATCAACTCAGGAATAGATAATTCATCAGGAGAAACTGGATCTACATACCGGATCGGGGGCTGTAAAAGTCCTCGCCGCTCGTCTGAACGACGGCTGCCTTCGCTTGATGAAGGATCTTCGGCTTTTAACCGTCTCAGGACCGCGGCTGAGTCATGAACATGCAAGCCTCGGAGATCTTCCATGGCAGAAATCGGCGGAAGGGCATATGGTGATGTAGAGCGATGTAGATCGGGGGGAGCATGGATTGGTGCCAGCGTTATATGTTCCATTGGTGCAACTCTGCAATTTGGCGGGGGTAGACCATTGTCACGAAGGGATAACGAAGGGATATCTAACGAGAGATCTTTACGACCCTCAAGCGAGGGTCGGCTGGTGGGATAAGGCACACTATATGGCGAATATCGTACAGAACTGCGAGAGGTGCTTGAAGGGCTCGCCGGATCGTCAATCGAAGCGGATCCGTTCTGAGGCGATGGCAATGGAGAGTGTTCGTAGCTGTGGTGAGAATTCATGTCGCGATTTGGTGGATAAAATGCTGTGTGGACGTATGGAGGTTGCGGCGGAGGTGGTTGCCGAGTGTGAACAGGATCATGAGGCGTGACGACCGTCCACGGCTCTCGCGGAGGATTTAAGCTAGTGCTTGGTTGGGGGTTTCGTCTTGTACGGCGGCGATTGGGCCCTGATGCGACTACTTGACCAAATCCGGGCTGGTCAGGGGATAGACATGTACTTGGAAAAGTCGGACTGCGAAAAACTTATTAAGGGTGGCGCTTCAATAGCGAGTTTACTAACCCAAACAAGGGAATGAGGTCGTCCCGTATTGGCCACGCGACACTGCAAAGAGGATGAACTGAAGTATTCGAGCGACGAATAAACACACGAACCGACGAGAGAGTCGGAGAGCTACCTGAAGAGAACAAACAAGGTATCATTAGCATTCATGCATTCCCAGCTGAACGATAGAACTAGAACACACCTCATACGGCATCCAGGTGCCTTGGATCTTGAGGTATCCACCTCGTACGCGACGAATGAGTGGGGCCAAGTCAGGTTGAGAATCAATCATCTTGACAATGTCGGCTAAAGAGTACTGAGTATTTATAACCAATAAGGCAAGGAGTTCTAATGCGTACCTTTCGAATTTCCCAACGCTGTTAATAGTGTGGATGAGTTTGATACAAAGGTACTTTTGTTGACGGACAACCCACCTTTCCAGATCCCGGTCCACAGAATATATCCATCGTCGATATCCATCATTATCCATTGACCATTCAAAGGATACTCGTACACGGGTCTGAGATAACATTATGGTCGATGTCTGATCCAAGGAAGAAAACTAAACATACATATAACCTCGTGGATCGTTGCTCGTGATATATCTACCTTTAGTGACGCGGTGGTTTTGGCTAGCGTAAGGTCGAAATCGAGGTCCTGTGCTCGATGGCGACGTTTGGATCGTATCCTTGGAGGTAATGAAAGTCAGGGGTAGAGTGATGAGGGCAGCACCACGACACTGACCTGTACCATGCTGGAGGACATTTTTTTCGAAAGGTGTCAAGTCTTGGAAGTGGGTGGGCTTATATGTAAAAGCGGGGGACGGAAGCGGTTGATAGACAGATCTTTGTTTGAGTCCCGGGGTGTCGGACACAAATGCGGGAAGATCAGATACACAGAAAGATACGGAGACAGATACACAGAATAGTTCTGAATGTCGAAAGATGGGGAAGACGGAGTCGGTCCGTTTGATTTTCCAGGACCATAACATTTAATCCTGGAGCAAAAAGTGAACAACCCTAAATTGGCCTTGAAAACACGTGCGAATACGGAGGATGTTTTCCCTGTCCTGCCGCCCTTATGTTACCATGCGGTATCGAAAATGGGAATCAGACAGGTACCTGACCTTTCACAATTGCTTAGGCCCTCGGCAAGATCTAGTGATCTGGCTTACAAAGGGAGACACCCAAACACAGATCACATCTATCTTTATTTCTCCGGGGGAAAACTTTGGTTAGTTCCCTGTATATATCTGACATGTACAATTGTTTCCCGTGGTCGGCCGCCATGTACGTGACCGCATTAATGTGAGTGGAAGCGTCTGTAAGAGGTCCAGTGATATTTGGAGTTTCCATGCATGTGAAGATGATCCCCTGAATTGGAGCATCCGGGCGTCCACGGGGAGATCGAGCGGATAATGGATGAACCATCGAGGCCTCCTTAGTTTGAGATATCCTGGCGCAATGGAATGTTGCATTTGTTTCAACAGAGAATATCCGGTAAAAGTCTTATGAACACAGACATTGGCCCACTAGCACCAGATATGTATAGCTTTTAGCCGTTGTTCAAGGCAAGTCGGTTCTCACGGGGCCGGTTTTGGATTTGTCCTCGATCATGACGATGTCGTTAATGTGCCTGGAAAAGTTGAAGTCTGATCCTCGATCACACTGATCGCGGCGTCGAGTGTCACGAGTCGAGACGGTCCTATCCGAGAGTCGCCTGAACAAATGGTCCTAACAACAACTGCACAAACGGCCGCCCTTATCGCATCTCGGGACCGAGTCCATGTGGCTGCATTACACACCCATATGTTGATGAACCTTACTTGAAGTCTTCCTCGGGATATACAAAAACATATTATCTCTACAATCCATATCCACTTGCCGCAAAGGCAACAAGTGTCTGGTACACTTCGAAGCTCCCGAGTCCTCCCAATGTGTAGATTACTCTACTCAGTTCAAATCCATTGAATCGGCTCGCCGCACAGATTGTGTAGGCGCCCATATTGTCAAAGCCAAGCCAGTCTCCGACCTGGAGAGCACTTGGCAGACTGGTTTTGGGAGATACGCAGTCAATTGAATCACAAGTTGGTCCCCATACACTGCTGAGTCCTCGTGGTTCCGATGCGGGGACATGGAAGGATCCATTGAGTGACAGCACGTACGGATGTATGATCTGGTGGTCAAAGAGAATGCAGTTAAAAGCACCGTAGACTCCATCATTAATGTAGTCTACGGTAAAAAGACATTAGTACTTAATCAACAGAACGAATGAATAGAACTGACACATGACGCCTGGTTGATCGGACGCTTCTGCATTATTCGATTCTGGAACATCGGGAAGAGGAGCTCGCCGAGCGATTATGTTGGCAGCAAGCTTGAACGCTTTGGAAACGTAAAAACGGCCAGGCTCCGCAATGATCTTTAAACCTTGACGATCAGGGAAGTACTGGTCAATTGCCTTGGTCAAGAACCCGGCAGCTTGCTCGAAAAGTGTGTCTTCAAATCCCCCTCCGACGTCCAGCAGGCTAAATGCAAATCCTGCTTCTTTCCCCATATCAAAAACTGCGCGAGCACGTTTTATGGCATCGGTGTATACTGAAGGGTCATAGCACCCACTTCCCACATGGAACGAGACGCCTACAACATCAAGACCGAGTTCACGCGCCTTTGCAAGAAGCGCGGGTACGGTTACTAACGGAGCACCGAATTTAACACCGAAAGCACACAGGCTTTTTGAGTCATCGGTCAAGATACGAATGACGAGCTTCGCCCTGGTGTGAGCACGAGCAATTTTGTAAAGTTCGTCTGCGTTGTCGAAGGTCATCGTCTCTACGCCCATCTTTGCAGCGTTTCGAATGAAGGACACGGCCTTGCAAGGGTTTGCAAAAATGATGCGGGAAGGGTCGATCCCGCCCACATCCAAGATCTGAGAAATCTCTCCATTGGATGCACAATCAAACCCGGAGCCCAAAGCAGCGAGGAGACGAATGACGTAAGGGTCCGGGTTACATTTCACGGCTACAATCGGAGGGCACATGATGAGCACCATCAAACGGACGTGGTACGGAGTCACTCACCATAGAAGGGTTGGACTTCGGGCAGTGCTGCAACCCACCTTTTGTGCTGGCGATAGACCTGACTAAGGTCCGCCACAAAGAAAGCCTTTTCGGCATCGGGCTGATGAGTCTCAGCGAGGTGGGCTGCCCTCATAACACCATCCCTCATATGAAGTTCAGGGTGCCCTTGGTGTAACGGAGGAAGCGAAGGGAATATATTGATCTCCTCATCAGTTGGGATGTCTATCGTCACTTTGACGGCTGGAGGAGAGACAAGGGCTTTGGAAACAGCCCAATTTAATTTTTCTTGATAGCGTGGAAGGGCGTCGGAGTAAGACAAGTCAATGGGACATGGCACCGTTAAAACTTGCACCGTGGACATTGGGTCAGAGGGAGGTGGGGTCGATGGACAATCTATTGTGTCGAAAATAATGAGTACGTGGACGTGTTCGTCCAGTGAATGTGTCTTGTGATGTGGATTTACTTTGATGACCCAGCCGCCACGATGGCAAGCCGGGCGTTAGAACTCGTAGCAGTCGAGAAGAAACTTCAGTATAGGTGGGTTCCTCGCTCCCTGTTCAGCGAGGATTGTGCTTGAAGGGCGAGATACGGGGTATTAGAGAATAAAAAGCAAATAAAAAGGGGGACGGGATTTCCGTCTAGAAGCCGATAAGGGGATGTAGCAAGATGTCAGGGAGGTTCACCTCATTGACAAAACACCATGAGCGTCTGATATAACCGCAAGGTGCGATCAACGCTCACCTCTTACAGATGACCACCTAGGGGTGAATTCGGCAGCTGTTCATGCATGACAGTAAGGACTAGACACGTACTCTAGGGCCAGCAAACGAAGGTCCTGATTGTGCTCCTGGACAGTAATGGTGGCTGGGATGGATCTGGCGGTCGCGGCGGTAAACGCGCCCAGATATGAAGGACTGTAGAAGAGAGCTTTTTTGCGGTTGGCTGAACTTAGAAATGCGATCAAAACTTTTTCTGTTCAAGTTTATCGATGAATTTTCGGTCCATACCGGGAATTGCCTTTTATGGTATACTGCCCCACTTTTTGACTCGAAACAATCGATGTCCGAGTGCTTTTAACATTAGTTTACATGTCCTCGATTCATATTCTCGCTCCAAAATTCAAAAACAACTCAATGTGTGCCTGATTAAGCGTGATATGAGAATTCTCGTGAGCGATGCCTCTAGATCTTTCGGTGTTCATTCAAAATTTGAGGTTGAAACTAACAGCGTTAAGACTCAAAACATCAATATAAATTGGTTCCTTGATGATTACAAGAAGGAATGGCTCACTCCCTTGTAGAGCACGGAACCTTGTTCCGAGTTGAGTCAGTTTGTAAAAGGGGCCTTTGAGGTATATCACCCAAGACATTGAAATCCGGCAGTCTTTCTCCATATCCTCGTTCCAGTGTTTCGAGCTTCAATCATTCAACCTCAGAATTTGCGCCATATGCTCTAGTGCGGTGAGCTAAACCCTGAAAAAGCGGAGGATACGGTGTCTTGACATAGCGTCTTCGACATTTGCCCCACAAAGATGAAGAAAAGAATTTATTACCCGCAATTACCGGTCCCGATAATGAGTACGGGGTGAACGGAATGGCGGAGGACCACCCATTCCCGCGTCTGCAGGCGGATACTGTAATGAAGATATGGACCAGCACACCTCTTTTTCTAATTGGGACATAAAAACACAGGAGCTCCGATCTTTGTGGTATTGTAATGTCTATAGTCAGGGATGTCACCCATTTGGCAGTGATCTCACTTGCGACAAGTCCACCTTCACACCACTATCGACAAAAGAATCTCTTTTGATCCAGAACGAAAGGGAATAATTATTCTTTTCTATTTACCGTCCTTTATGAGGCCACAGCGAACGGCTGGATCTTAACCAGGGTCTGTCTTTACATATAATATATACCTAGGATGTGATGACCCACCTTGATCCAAGAATTGCCGAACCTGATAAAGTTACATGACTGATTTCTAATGTATGTATGCACTGACTTGTATCAGAAATATAGAAAACCTCCTGAGACCCTGCTTCACTCGTTAAGCGCACCTATGAATGATGATCATTGAGGATCCAACAGCTGAGCGCTCACATATGTATCGTCTAAGATTGTGAGACAATGATACTCACAATTGATCGAAGAACAGGATGAATGAACAATTAGTTCAACCCATGCGCTTTGTCTTTCAAGAGAGGGGAAGTCAGACGAAACGTGTATATCCCACGAGAGTTATTATGAGAGCCCCTGATGGCAGATCCCACATTGAACTCAGACCTAACCATTTCTCGACATCTCTCCGAATTGCACCCGTTGGTGGTTCGCTACCCAAGCTAGTTACCGGGAAGTAGCTTCGAAGAATCTAGATCATTTGGACAGGGCTGCGGGTTCATATTTCTCTGTTGCGTTAGTCTGAACAAATCTCCGGAGTTAATCCCATATATGTCAAAGCATATGTATTCGTGACTCCGCCGAACTTTCCGAATCTCGAGTATATGACAGCGCGAGACTAAGTTTCTTAGAAAGGTTCGTTCTTGATCTGGACATTCACGCGAGGTTTCGGAAATTCAAATGGAGACTGTATGTTCTCGTTCTTTTGTCTATCTTATGACAGGTGACGACATGTCAGGAGTATGTGAGCGCTTGGTTGAACAGCAGCGGCTAAGGAGATATCACTTGGACCCATGTAGACATCGCCTAAACTCCATTTCTACACCTGCCGGTTGGAGGCTTCCAGCCACCGTGAAATGGTGAGAAAACCGGTGGGGCCTACGTGTGTGTAGGCGTCGTCAGTCGCGGCAGGGTATTATCGGAAGCCGAGCTACGGGTGCTGTTATCCCACTCCAATAGCCCACCTAACGGGAGATGTTGTACGACGACCCGTTTACTTAGAACTTCGGCCTAGGGACATTGGAGTTCGGTCATCTGATACCGTTCGAGACGAAGCAGGATGCTTACTTCATACATCTTGAATAGTCCCGAGTTCACTTTCTTCCAGTTTGGGACGCCTACGGCAATTGAATGAAGTTGTGAGGAATGTTCGTGAAACGGGCCGCTCTTCACCTGACGAACCCGCGTGACCATCATGAAGTAAAGGTTCGTCGGTGGCAAATTTTGTTGAAGGACAGCATTCACTGGTATCTCGGCCTGTTCTGGAAGCGCGTCAAATTTGCATTAGTTGAGAATGACCATACAAAGGCCGTGTTTTGAAGCACCTCGCAATTCAGCACTTCCGAAGAGATAGCCCAGAAAAGAAGAGTCATCAAGGCCCCAAACACCGTGACTCCCCGCAGGTTCCAAGCGATATGTATCTTGAAGCTTCCAACACAGTTCCAAATATCGTACAAAGACTTGTAAGACAAGCGACCGCTCCTCTTCTACCGTTGGTTCGTACAGTCGTACGAGCGTCAAGGCCAGAAGAAAGAGAGCAAATGATGTCTCATGCCCTGTGCCATAATCCATCCTCGTGAAGGAGCCAAAAGAAGTAAGTAGCAGTGGCTTGACATGAGGTATCGCGGCAGAGAATTCTCCGGCCAGTAGTAAACTGAGGACTTCGTCGGCCCTCTTCATGAAAAAGTTTGTCAACCCCACACGTAAAGATGATCAACATTAGCCAACCTCTTCAAGGCGGGCACCCCAGGTACGGAACGCTAAGTTGCCGAAACGCTGGGGCGACTGTAGAGGCGGAATCTCGTCAATCCATAGATCTAAAGTATTCAAAAGCTCGAGCGTCCTCGTGATAGCCTAGCAGGTAGGAATCAGACAAGATCCGTTGAACGACGGCGACAGAGCCCGTACTTGAGACGATGAAGAGGTCCAAGGGAGAAACTGGCCGACAACTGATTCATTCAGGCGCCGCAAAAATACCGCGTAGTCCTGATACGATTGTTTTGTTTTCCAAGCCAGGACATCGCCATCGGTCCTGATCTTTGGTCGAACTCCACTAAGGTTCGCAAGTTCAGAAAGGGGTATTTCACGGAGCTGCGGTAAGGAGACAGTTTCTGACATACTGTTGCAATCTAGAAATGTGTTCACTCGGACCAAGAGTCCCAGAGTCACGGGTCCGCGGTGTCCGAGGTTTGACTGACTGCGTGACTCGAGGTGACATGTGCCCGTGACCGACGCGTCTCAGTCTTCCCACAGTCATTGGCATTCAGTTCATCAATTGTTCTTGACACGTCTCGTTTTCAATACGATTATGGCACCGTATGATGACTGGAATGTTGCTGATGATGAGGAGGATGAGGAGCTACAGGATCTCTCAGTAAGCTGTTGAACAAACCTACTTGGACACTATACCGAACTGGATCTAGTATCTTGAAGGAAAACGCGATGTGATTTTGTTCTGTATTGACTGCTCTGAGTCTATGCAGGAGCTTCGCGAAGACCCTGAATATGAAGATGCACAAACCTGCCATCTTCTAACCGCATTGGCAGCAGCTGTGCAAATTCAAAAGAAGAAAGTGATTGTTGGACCCAATGATGTTGTCGGAATCATGCTCTTTAACACAGTGAGACCCAAGACCTCCTTCCCCCTGGACTTTGTAACGGAACAACTTTAAGACAAGGCAAACAGTGACTACACGCATTCAATCTGAACTCAAGAAGAATACTTTCGCATACCAACCAATATCTCCGCTGAGTGCATCGACAATTCAAGAGCTTATTCAACTACTTGATGGTTGGTTCAATATTATTCATGCAAATAACGAAATTTCATATCTCCCTTCTAAGATGCTCGCGAGAATCCCGAGGCGCTTAGAAAGGCATTTCCTCCACTTCAGGGTAAAAGGATCCCTATGGGAGACGTTTTCACAAGTTGCAATTGGGTTTTACGTGATGGGTAAACTACAAGCCTTCAGCGAAAGTTCGACTTGTTGTTAAAAAGTTGTTGACAGCGCTCCCAAAACCGCCACAAAGCGTGTTTTCTTAATAACAGATGAAGATAACCCTCATTCTGGCCCCGGAAGCCAGCAACTCATCACGTCCGCGAGGACAACATTGATTGTAAGGCTATGGAGATAGCGTTGTCCCTTGTGCATTGTTGAGCCGTTGTCTAGGATCTGACCCAGGCCGGCGTCACAGTGGAACCCTTCTTCATCAGCACTCCTGACAAGCCTTTTGATATTACGAATTTCTACTCCGTAAGGTCTCTTCATTCTAATTCGATTCTCCTTCGACTTAACATACTTAGTCTGTCCTTCTGCCTACCAACCTTGCTGACGATGACGAGGTCATTGATCCTTCAGATCCGTCGGTCCTTCCGGAGTCCATTTCAATAACGCGCATTGAAGATCTTCTTGCGCAGATGCGTTTTCGCGAAGTACCGAAACGCGCGCAGTATAGTGTGCCTTTCAAACTTGGCGAAGGCTTCACAATCGGTGTTAAAGGGTAGGTAAAGCAAGTTATGACTGGCCAGAAGGCGTTGTGACTTGTTTTCAGTTATGGATTGGTAACGGAGCAGAAAAAGGGGATGTACAAATATTTCGTCGATCTTGGTGACCGAATGGAAGTCGCAACGACTCGGACTGTATATGTTGACCAGGTATGCTTCGGGTGTTTTTCTTTTTTGGTTATTTCCAATAACTAGGTCAGGCCCGTGAAGCGGAAGTTGAGAAGACCAAAATCCTATACGGGACGTCCCTGGGAGAAACTGTAGCAGCTGGAGACGAGGAAGACGAAGACGAAGGAATTATCCGGGAGGTGCCGGTTGGTAAACGGGTATTGTTATCTGTCCAATTCAAACGGTGTCGGGATGGCTCACGGGAGTCAGCCCTTTTACACAGCCGAAGATATTCGGTCCTTCCGCACAATGGGCCTTGAGCCTGGTAAAGTAACATTCTTTACGGTTGGGATTTTGTTTCTCACCCAGGTTCAGGTATCAAACTTCTTGGGTTCAAAGATCGGAGTGAACTTGCATTCGAAGACAACATAAAACATTCACACTTCATCTATCCAGACGAAATGGTGCATCAGAGACTCATGATCCTATCGTCATCTAATGACTTGTTCATTTTTAGACATATACTGGTAGTAAGCGTACTTTCAGTGCCTTGATCAAATCTCTCGTCAAGAAAAAGAAGATGGGTCTAGTACTCGCTTTAACAAGACGGAACGCTACTCCCGCATTCTGTGCTCTTCTGCCCCAGGTTCGCGTCTACCAACTCAGATATGATAAGGATCCAAGTCATGGTTCATATTATGTATTGACAGGAAGAAAAGGCTGACGAAGCAGGCTGGGTTGATCCTGCTGGGTTTCATCTTATCCCGTTGCCATTCGCAGATGACATCCGAGCAGCGACAGTCACAAATGCTATGCGAGGTTCGTACCGCCTGTTCGCCGAATGCGCAGGTTGACAGACTCGTTACAGCGTCAGACCCTCTTAAAGATGCAGCTCGTGCCTGGATTGATAAACTCTCTGTAAAGAATGGTGCATATCCACCTGATTCGTATCCCAATCCTGGTGAGTCTCGTGTTGCTTGACATATCTGATGCTCGCCTAATCAATAGTTCCGCTGACATCCACATACAGCTCTTGCGTATCATAATGCACAATTAGAAGCCAGTGCGTTCCGAGAAGAGTTCGATCCCGATTCGTTTGAGGACCTCACGCTACCCAAGATTGAGATGATACATAAGGTGAGACAGAAATCGATCACGTCGGCAGTGGTCCGGACAGTTGGAATTAATCAATGTCTGCACGACATAGCGCGCTGGTACCCTCATCAAAGCTTGGAAAGTCGCTTTGTCGCATGAAGAATCAGCTGACATCGTGGATGTCCCGGAGAAAGCTGCGGGCAAAAAACGCAAGGCAGTAAGTCGGAGTCTTCGGCAGCTGGTCTTATCGCGTGCGATTATTCTATAACTCCAGGAGGTTAGTGTTGATGAAGCAGAAATACGGAGTACATATGAGTCTAGCTCCCTTGGCAAGGTATGATGTTACGTAGCATTTCGTTTTTCTAGAACTAACTTTCCCATGTCCCATGTCCTTAGATGCGCGTGGACCAGCTTAAGGTTTGCTTCTGAATTTTTGCGCGCGAACAAACATTGATGAAGCTTCTCAAGGACTTTTTGAGGTCTAAGAGTCAACCCGTTTCTGGTAAAAAAGCTGAATTGATTGAACGAGTTGCCACATGGTTTGACGAACATCCTTGATCGTGTATTGGATATTGATATGTTACACGCCCATCATTACACTTATCTATATGTTCTCCAGTCATTTGATGCTGTCAGTGGTGCTAAACCTTCTGTGGCTATGATATACAGAATGTTTATCAGCGAAAACTCCTGGCAGACCATTTCGCATAGCTTTCTCTGGAAAGTAACACCAAGTGCTCTGTGATCCAAAGCCAGCTACAGTCAATTGGAAACTATCTTCAACTATTCGGGTTATTACTACAGCTTTCTTGATGCGCAAGTCGCTGATGACTCGCGCTCATATTCCCTGGGTTGTCAAGGAACTCGGTAGCTCCGTGGAACGGTTAGGATCAAGCCGTGAACATGATATGTACGTGTCCACGGATTTTGAAGTATTGCATGCATATGCTTGAGGCTGTTTTAGTCAATGAACCCGGAAATTCACATTTGATCGTGCTTAGGATGCAATATTGGTACAGTATAGACCTTTCGTCCCTACAGACTGATCCAGAGGTTTAAGTAGGTGAGCAAGCCAGAAGTCGCTCGATAATGCACGACCGAGAAAAAATATGATTGTAACTCGTAATTCTCCCTTCTATATCAATATCCTATGGAAGAATTTGAAAGGATAAAATGGATTCAAAAATAATGACGTTTCCAAGCTTATCAAGACCTTAAAAGCACTCAGCAGACCTTACACTAAGCAAGGAAGGTGATATACATGATTTTATAATCAACACGACAGACCTCATGCCACAGGAGAGAGCTGTATGTACCCACTAGATCGGCAACGCAGGTACTAGTCAGACCGAGAACAAGAAAAATGTTGATGAGCGTAAGAAACAGTGTGGAGCGCCTATGGGGCATCCCCGCAAGAGGCCCAAGTTTAGAAGAGCATAAGTTACAGAGACTTCTCGAAACAAATGTCTGCACGACACTTACAAAATGGTCGTATTGGGACAGCCTCACGATGAAGCCCGAACTAGGAGCACGTGCATTTTTGCAAACATGACGGTGAAGAGGACTCGATGGACCACATACTGTCCGCATGCTATGCTTATGCCTGGGTCAGGCCAAGATATGGGACCTCGCGTCCGCCCTGTGGAAGCGCAGAAATGCATTACCGGAACTAGATATAAGCGGTTGTAGGGAACACCTTGGTGGGGTCATAAAGGACAGGCAAGGCCACTCGTCAGAGAGTCTCTCCCGCCCGTACAGGCTGATAATTATTGAGTCTGCGTATCGAACCTGGACCCTAGGATGCGAGAGGGTCATCAATAAACACAACTCTTCCCACACTACTGAGATAGTACGCAGATGGATTAAAAACGGAGACCAGAGCAATGCTGGACCACAAGCTTTCTAACCCCCGAGGACTTGACCGGAAGGCCCTGCAGACAAAGCTGGTTCGCGAGGGGTACACGGGTTTAGTGGAGGAACTTGTACACCCTCCAGACGAGGGCATAGGCGGGATTTTAGTGCGAAGTGGGCCAGAAACCAGAGAAGGTCTGGTAAACAACGTGCATAAACGCATTTCCTCACGGAACCTGCCACTGGGATCAGATTTACACTTGATGCGATCAGCGCTGCGGGTGGGGAGAGACGACCATCGCGTCGGTCTCTCATCACACCATCCCACAAAAAATTAGACACAACAGAAAAAGAGCGAGCCTCAGATACATATCCTCCGGGAAACAACTGTATGAATTTACCTAGTATAGACACAACAGAAAAAGAGTGCTATATGTGTCGCAAGTCATGGGTTTAACAGGAAATAACAGAGGGACTTACAGCCTCAGATGCGTGTTCTGAGGTTTCGAGTTGAACGAAGTCCATGAAGCACGTGATGTAGCCGATGCGAGGCCCAAGAAGACCTAAGTATGTACAGGTCAACAGAAGTGTTGGACTTTTGGACATATCACACAGACACTGGCCACCCGTCACACAGGGCCACAACACTTACATTGTGCCACTAATTAACATTCGGTGGACAATGAACACATTGTCCACCAAGAACGTATATATATCGGACAAACGCAGTAGAACCCTCAGTCACTTACATCGGACTGAGGGGTACGTCACATTACACGCTATAGAAAACGCACGATACTGACTGCACCGTAGAATAAACTCATACTTGTTCTTAGGTACAGTCAAATACAGTCACTTACATCGGACTGAGGGAATAAACTCATACTTGTTCTTAGGTCTGCATTTCTAACAGGTTATGGGCATATCGTCAACTGCTTCCTAAAAGCATTCGACACCAGACCTTGAAAGAACTTTCCTTTGATCAGGGACAGTCCGATCTTATCACGCGTCGCGTCGCGTACCTTATCTCTTTGTCTATTGTCTTTGCCTCCTCGCATCTCTTGTCCTCGCATCTCTGTCTGCTATGACTACCGCATCACCCTCCTCGGCCTTATCCTCGGATGCTTCCAATCCCTCTGTCCCCGAACGCGTCATACGCCACAGATGGGAAGGTCCCAAATATGCTCGAGCTGATGGGAACTTCACTCAGTGGACGGAAAAGCTCAAGGACGCACTTATCCTCAACGGAATCTACTCCCATGTCTTTGATATCGTCTCCCCTCGCCCTGATCCCAGCACCGAACCCCGCGCGTATGCTAACTGGGGCCTAAACGATAGGCTCGCCATCACCTTCATTAAATCCGCCTTGGAGGATACCGAGCATCGTGATCTCGTTACGGACCAGGGTGCAGCCAGGTGTTTCGCTGACCTTAAAACACGGGCGCAACGGGAAGGACCCATCAAACAGATCGCCCTCCTACAGGAGGCGCTGTCGACGTACTGTTCCACTGGCGAGCCTCTGCCCGTCACAGCTGGCCGCATCACCGATATCATAAAACGAGCTTTCGACATCGGTACCGTTGATAGGAACCTCTTCACGTGCATCGCGTTGCTTAACAGTCTGAATGACCCAGCGTTCAAATCTCTACAGAATTCCGTCTCCACTCTCATCAGTAAGAGCACCCAGAGTTCCCCATGCGACCCCACCGACATCCGTGTCCTCATGGAAAACGCCCAGAACATACTTAACGCGAAAGCTAAGTCTAGCCACGCAACGGCCTTCAGCGCGAGAGGAGGAGGACGACCAACAGACCTACCTGGACATAACCATGGCCCAGGAGCAACCTGTTGCGAGAACTGTTTCTCACTCAAAAGGCCCTGCCGCGGACACACAAAAGCCTTCTGCGTACAAAAGGGCGGGGGCATGGCTGGGAAATCGATAACTGAGGCACAGGAGGCAAAGAAAGCGGCCCGAGGAAAATCCAACAACTCACCCAATGGCACTGCAGCAAAGTCTTTCGTTGCTGTAACTGGATTAGACGGGAAGTTGTGGTATGTCGATCCTACTCAACTCGGCCAACTCCCCACCCCAGAGTCCGCCGCCTTTGCTGGCATAGCCAATGCCACTCCTTTGGACCACCATCCTGATCAAAGCACAGAGCACTGGGAACACGTTGGATTCATGGCAATGGAAGAGTCGTATGCGACCGTGAACTGGGACACTTACTCAAAACAGATCACTGAGAAGGTACTGGCAACCGACGTCTCTCCGATGACACAGTCCGGACGCACTCCAATCACATCTTTAGAATCCAGCCCCTTCCTCATAGACTCGGGCGCGACGGTCCATATCTCCCCATGCCGAAGTGACTTTACTTCCTTGAGGCCGATTCCGCCTCGAAACGTAAAAGGACTTGGTGGCTCCAGCGTTGCAGCTATAGGTATCGGCAATATTCGGCTACATGTAGCAAAAGGTGCCGACATTACCTTGCAAGATGCCCTTTACATCCCCAATGCCACTGTCCGACTTATCTCCGTCAGCTCTCTTGCTTCATGCTCTAAACTCGACTCCATATTTGATAACACCTCTGTGAAAATCATCGATCGACCCACGCGCGCAACTGTGGCGCAAGGACCCCTTATTCCGGGTCAGCGCCTATACTGCCTAAACCTCAGCCCTACAACAACCATTCACCATCCCCACGCACTCACCGCTCAACACGTCTCCAACCTGGAAACTTGGCATCGCCGTCTCGGACATGCCAACTACCAAACCATCCTTGACATGGCAAAAGCTGGAATAGTCCCAGGTATGCCCGCTGTCTTCTCCTCGAAACCACTGAAGTGTGACTCATGCGTTCTCAGCAAACAGACGAGAAATGCGGTCCCTAAGGTACGGGAGGATGGGCGAAGGGCGACGCGAAAATTGGAGATTGTCTGGGTTGACTTAGCAGGGCCTCAGGCAGTTGTATCCCACAGTGGCCATAAATATATTATGAACATCGTCGATGACTTTACAAGCGAGCACTGGTCAATACTCCTCAAGAGTAAGGCAGAGGCACTCACGCACCTTAAAGCATGGCAGATGGCCCGTGAGAACGAGGTACAAGGAAAACTTGGCATGTATAGGACGGGTCATGATGGTGAACTCGTGGGGCATCGGATGGAATCTTGGCTCCTGTTTCAAGGCTCTGAACAGCAATTTAGTGCACCATATACTTCAGCGCACATTGGGCGCGTCGAACGCCTACATCGCACCCTAATGGGCAAAGCACGAGCCATGAGGATAGCTGCAGGATGTCCTCCATATCTGTGGGATGAATTCTACATGACTGCCTCCCACCTTCATAAACGGACACTCACTAAATCCCTCAGAGGAGTCACCCCTCATGAAGCCTGGACAGGACGGCGGCCTAAGTATTCTTACTTGCGAGAAATAGGATGCAAAGCATTTGTCTTGATCCTTGCTGAGCATAATCCGAAGATATACGCGCGCTCAATCGAATGCATCTTGGTTGGGTACGGGAGAAACTCGAAGACATACAGGTGCTACGACAGGACAACCGGAAAGATATATGAAACGTACCATGTTAAGTTCTGCGAAAGCTACGAAGAGGCCTCCAATCTCCCAGCTTCCATCCCCGATAACCCTCGATCAACCGAAGACACCACTCCCATACAAGCAGACCTCATAAACATGGACGATGATTCTGTTATCCAATCAGGAGGAGCGCCTCAGATCTCCCAAGAGCTCATCGAACAATTAGACAATCACGCACCCCCACTTCTTCGCCGGTCTACTCGCATACCCGTACCCACCGAGAAAGCTAGTCCTGAAAACCCCCCGTTGTCGTGAACACAAAAGGCGGTACAAGAGTCAATTGCTGCAGGTGAGAGAGTTAAAGCAAGGCGTGAGGCAAATAGAGTACCAGATCTAGATTCGGGGGCTGCCGATCAAGGCACCGAGGACCACGATCAGGATCCAGAAATACCCGACCTCGCCAATATTGCATCTCAAGAAGACATTGAGTACTTGCTTGCTGCAATCCACGATGATCACTCACCTTTAACACCTGACATCAGCGATGAACCACGGACGTGGACAGAGGCCAAAGCGTCAGGAGATGCGGACCGATGGGAAGCAGCCTACCGAGACGAGCTCAGATCCCTCCAGGATATGGGAGTCTACAAGCTCGTTCCCCGATCAGCAGTACCCGCTGGGCAGAAGGTGAGGACAGGGCGTCCTGTGTTCAAAATCAAACGTGATGAACATGGGAATGCTGTCCGATTCAAAGTCAGGCTAGTATTCAGAGGATACGAGCAAGTCTACGGGCGCGACTATACCAAGACAACCTCACCAACTGCGCGCATGGAATCATGGCGTATACTACTTCACTTAGCTGCTGCGAAGGGCTGGGACGCCACTCAAATAGACGTGAAAACAGCATTTTTATACGGGATCCTCCCTCAAGACGAAACACAATACATGAAACAACCGGAGGGATTTGAGGAGCGAGGGAAGGAGGACTGGGTCTGGATGCTGGTACGGGGCTTGTACGGTATGAAACAAGCCGGTAGGATCTGGAATGAAGCCGTGAATAGTAACATGGCTGCATGGGGGTTCAAACGTCTGGCATGCGAATCCTGCATTTTCCATCGTGTCACTGATCAAGGCTCTATAATCGCAGCTCTTCATGTAGACGATTTCCTTTCTATCGCGAGCAGCAAAGAGGAGAACGAACGCTTCAAGAGCCAGATGCGGACAGTATGGACCATCTCGGACCTTGGTGTCCCTCGTTTTGTAGTCGGCATCGCGGTGGACTGGGATCGCGAGAATCAATCGGTCAGGCTTTCACAGACGGCTCTCATTGACAAGATTATATGTCAATTTGGTCAGAGAAGCGCAACACCCCTTTCCTTACCCATGGATCCAAACACCAGACTTCGGCGCATCGACCGAACCTCACTTCCCCCAGACGAACAACGCACACTCGAAAAGACTCCATACCGACAGCTTGTCGGTTGTCTCCTATACCTTGCAATATCCACGCGCCCCGACATCGCATTCGCGGTCCAACAGCTGACACAATATCTCGACTCCTATGCGACCCTTCACTGGAATGCAGCCATACGTCTGGTTCGCTACCTAAAGGGTACACGCGATCTCAAACTTCATCTGGGAGGGGACAACGACGTGAAACTAACCGGATTCACTGACTCTGACTGGGCGAGCTGCCCCGATACTCGACGGAGCGTTGGAGGATACACCTGGAACCTTGGATCAGGAAGCATATCCTGGGCAGTCAGGAAACAGCGAACGGTGGCCGCATCATCATGCGAAGCTGAATACATGGCAGCCTTCGAGAGCGCCCAAGAGTGTATCTGGCTCC
>JAGGAU010000071.1:0-49387 GCA_017657275.1 Termitomyces sp. T108 | reverse complement strand
CAACGAAATACGTGAGCCATCAGCGGATAATCACATTTGTAATGTAAAACAGACCTTGAGCCCAGTGGACAACGGTAGAGGCCGGAACCTGTCAGGTGGGGAAAGGGTTCAAGAAACCTATCATCTGTTCCTTGGTCAGCATTTTGCTGTAGAAAAAGACACTTCCTTGTGTCCTCGGGAACATGATCTCAGATCACATCTGATGAGCCAGAATCGATCAAACCATATCGGTTGTTTCCTATGTGCTCGTACTAACAATATTGAAGTAGAACGACAAGCCGTTCTCTTTACATACAATTAGTAAAACTTCGGTCAGTGGCAAGTTGCATATTCGGCTGTGTCGATCGGTACGCCATGTCTTATTTTCACCGTCATCCTATATATTCAACAGAGCGTATATTTTCCGAGGTCAACACGTCTGCATAAGGACGTTGAAATTTATCAGTTTAAGCAATTTGAATAGGGAACCGTAGCAGGCTAACGATACAGTTAAGATACCATTACGAGTGCATAATGTACAAGAAGTCCTTTGCAGCCTCTCTTTACTTCAGAATTTGACACGGGATACATTAAGCCAGAAGCTCTTGCCGTGAATTTTGGCAATCTTGAGCTCTAGCTCGCTCGGCTGGCGAGAACCATCGCCCTTAGCGAAGGTTCCTGCGCCCCAAGGTGATCCTATGGTAACTCAATGCGACTGAACGAAAGCGATGCTAGCATTCCACGCACCACCGTGGACCTCATCAACGCCCGAGAGCTCCGCGAACGCGTGAGCGTATCCCAAAGGTACATAAATCATGCCATGATGAACCAGGGTAGACATGCTATTGAGAGCAGTGGCTTCTTGACCTCCGCCAGGGCCGGCGGTGGAGCAGAAGATGGAAGCATACTTCCCATGCAACGCACCTGTCTGCCACAACTTGCCAGTGGCATCCCAGAATATCTGATAGATATGAAATTAACATTGATGTCCAATAAATCAACGTCAGGACTGCCTACTTTCCACTGGGCGGGCATCATACCATAACGTGTGGGCATACCAAAAAGGAAAGCATCGTATTTAACTATTTCGTCGAGAGTAATCAAAGGATAGTCTGGCTTGGGAGGCGCCCGCATTTTCACCAGTATATCTGGGGAAAGGGTCTCGGGTACTCTAGAAAGTCTTGAGGACGCTTTTACCATTATAGATCTTGAACGCACTGGAAAATGGTCGCTTCACCCCCTGCCTCTTCCAAACCAGATTTCACGGCTTCAGCAACTTATAAATTTCGTAAGTAAATCGAAACCGCTGGCGAAAGAAGAATGAACGTTTGCCAATGTGCCCATACAAGGTATAGATGACGATCGCGACTTTAGGTGCCATGGTTGCTCCTTGAGAGATGGGTGTTGTCGTAGGGTACTCCAGACAGAGACCTTGGTCTCACCCATGATATCATAAGGCCTTGTCTGACATTACAATATTCATTGATAAGTCTCCGATCGTGGCGCAAACCGCGGAAGATGAGTAGCTCAGACAGATAAATTAAAAAATACACTGATGTACAATCGAGAATAGAATAGAATAGAGCTCCCAGATCCATAACCCACTGGACAAAGCATGAGCCACTATACTTATAATAGGAGAACAAATTAGTTCACCAACCAGATTTACTTCGCGCCCGCTGACGAGAATTTCGTCACGGACTTCGTTCCTTCTGAAATAGCATGCTTGGCAAGTTCACCAGGGAGAATGAGTCGCACTGATGTTTGAATTTCACGTGATGAAATCGTCGACTTCTTCGAGTATGAAGCAAGTTCTGTGGCAAATAGTTAGCTTGGCCAACAAGACAAGGGAGAAAAGCGTACTTGAAGCTTCGGTTGCAATACGTTCGAAGATATCATTAACGAAGCTGTTTAAGATAGCCATCGCCTTGTTGGATATACCCGTATCAGGGTGCACCTGCTTCAACACTACAATATCACATTAGGGTATGTCAAAGTCAAAATCGCCCTTCAAACTCACCCTTGTATATGTAGGAAGAATAAGTTTCCTTTCTGATCTTCTTGCGTTTCTTCTTCTCGCCGTCTGCAGGCGCTGCGACCTTTGATGTCTTCTTAGCCGCCTTGGCTCCTTCAGATGTCTTCGCAGGTGCTTTGGAAGCAGTGGAAGCTGGGGCCTTGCCAGCAGTCGACGCGGGTTTAGGTGCCATTAGTGATAGATACGGTCGACGGGAACCTGATAGATGAAAATGGGCAAGGAAAGTTGAAGGAATTGCGCAAGGCGAAGTGTGAGCTTATATACCGACACGTGACTTTGCATCTGTTTGGTTACGACGCGTCTGACGCGACTTTGTTGATTTCGATCAACTGTCAAATGTTTGCCGAAGTATAAAAGCCGTGAGCATGGCACTGATGATACCTCCCTACTCTCAACTTCTCAGAAACATCACAGCAGATACCTGTCTCTACAATAAAAACTACTATGTCCGGAAAAGTTAGCGGCAAAGCTCGTGGTGGCAAGGCTCCCGGTGTTGATGGTGCTAAGTCGCAATCTCGTTCAGCAAAAGCTGGTCTCCAATTCCCTGTTGGTCGTGTTCACCGTCACTTGAAGAATGGCAACTATGCTCAGCGAGTTGGTGCCGGTGCACCTGGTAAGTGGTAAAGTCATTTCTCAATATTTTATTTTCACACATGATGGTTTTAGTGTACCTCGCCGCTGTTCTCGAATATCTCGCTGCTGAAATTCTTGAGCTTGCAGGAAACGCAGCCCGAGACAACAAGAAACAACGTATCGTTCCTCGTCATCTCCAACTTGCGATTCGCAACGATGAGGAACTTGGAAAGCTCCTCGGCGATGTGGTTATATCACAGGGCGGTGTTGGTAGGTCGTCTTTTCTTTTCAAGTTGACAATCTCTGATCGTCGTGTTCTAGTCCCCCACATTAATCCCGAGCTACTACCTTCAAAAACCAAGCTTGGGAAAGCTCAAGAAGTTTAACGGGCTTGTCCTGTCATCCTTCCGTTTTCATTATATGTACTAGTATTGTATTATTATTATTCATCTGTGAGGAGCGGCATAAAGTCTTTCATTATTATTGTTGTACTCTGGTTTGTTTTTGACAAGTACCGAGTAACGAATCGATACCCAACCTGTTATCGACTACCCTGTGTCTTAAAATGTGAGAAGAAAGGGATTGATACAGCTAACCAGTCAACGTTCCGGCCCACGCAGTTATCAACGTTCAGGCATTTCATCAGCTTGAGTTCCAGTTCTTGCGAGATTAGCAGATGAGATACTTGATCGTTTTGTCATCTTCCCTGACTAGACTGACGCCATCCTACTATCTGAATATCCTCGGCATCTGATCAGTCAGCTCGTTTCTCTTTCTTCAACCGGCCTCTACTCTTAACATTCCCGATTCTGCGTGGAAGAACTCGAGTTTACCAATTCCCTGTTCACGATCAATATCTCCTAGCCAGCCCGGCGCTAGCTTTTACATCCACTTGGTCACTAATATTATGGAGACATCTTTGGAAAATTGAGGTCGGTCAACTCACCGCCCTTTGCGCCACACGCGGGGGCACGGCTAATTACTTCCCATTCACACTGCAGAATTCACCAATAACGATTTTAATCATGAAATACACTATCGATACAGTACCTGTAGTTGGATACAATGTTGTATGAATGATAGGCTAGAAAGTCCTTGTTGAAGGTTTGTTAAAGCTTCAGAAGAAAAATCATCAGCGGTTTTAGCTGGGAACCGAACTTGCAGTTGCTTCTGCAGCCTTCAGCGCAACATCAAACCAGCGCAACAACAACTGGGTGTCCTCCATGCCCACAGTGATCCTCACCAAGCCTTCCTCGACCCCATACTGGGCCGCCCAATCTAGCTCTGCAAAGTGCGCTAGAATGGTGAAAGGGCATGCTAACGTGAAGTTTGTACCAAGGCTAGGGCCCTTGTAGCACTCGAGCGCGTCAAAGAACGCCTCAGACGCAGCTTTTGATGCGAAAGTAAGGGAGAAGAGCCCACCGTACCCGCCTTCGGCTCCAGGTGTCTTAATACGGCAGATCTCGTAGTTCTCTGGGGTGATGTATTTGGGATAGAAGACTTCCTTGAGGACGCTGGATGAAACACCACCAGCGACGGAACGTGACCGTAAGAAGTCACAGGCGGCAGCAGTGTTCTCGTCTATGATTCTAATGCGCCGTTGGAAGTCGCGTGAGTTACGCTCCATGTAGATCGCGTCTTCATCGTAGTAGAGGTCTTCGAAGTGTGTATTCATGTATCTCTTGAGAGCAGCGTAATGCTTACACCGTGGATTGAGGACCAAGCTGGATATAAGTAGGTAGGTGTACAGACATTAACAAGAGAAGAACTCACCTGCCACCCATCACATTGGCGACACCGCTAAACACCTTAGAAAGACTACTCACAACAATATCGGCGTAAGGCAAGACCTCAACATTCACAAAATTTCCGATAGTTTCATCGATGACAATGAGGAAGTCATACTTGTCGGCAATTACACGAAGACGAGGAAGGTTGGCGGAACGGAGAAGAGGATTAGAGGGGAATTCCACAAAGAGTGCGACAATAGGAGGCGTATCAGGGTTATGAGCAACTTCGCGCTCAAGCAAGGCCTCAAGCTCATCAATTTCCGAATCCAAGCCCCCTCCAAAGAAGTGGCATCCAGGGCCCCACTTCTGCAGGACTTTCAGGGTATCGGTATATGGGAATCTAAAGAATTATGATTTTTCACAAGATGGAGTGTCAGGGAGGACATACCCAAAGCAAATACTCTTGGCTACAGGGCGCGTTTCCAACGCGATATGATGGGCATTCCAAATGGCAGCCATGCCAGTAGGATAGAGGTACACGTCGTGTTCTGACACGTCTGCGACTCCACGAGAACTGGGCCCAACTACGAGATTTTGTTCCCCCGCGACAGGCTCCCCCTGATATTCGTGAGTAGTGTCATGAATCAAGACACCAGCGACTCTTCGCCGAAGCGCACGCTTTGCTGATGCTGCAAAAGCAAGTGGCAGATTGCGTCCATAGCGCTCTTCGAGATAAATACGATGATCTGCCTCAAGCGTTTCTTCTGTGGAATAAGGCTGTGATGGGGGTGGAGATGTCGACTTTGTCTGTGGCTTGACGGAATAATGCTTGTTGAAAGCCTTCCCATTATAACGAGGAGTCATGGGAGGTGAAGATGAGGTTTTAGCTTGAGTCACTTCATCTGGGAGCATAGCGAGGCAGTGTTCAGCGAGACGGCTCGACATGCCCATGCCGGTGTGCTGCCAGAATTGTTTGGCGATAGGGAAGGCGTCTGACGGGAACAAGACGATATGGACATTTACTGATGCGGTTGAAGAACAGTCGGGAAGAGTCCTAACGTCGCGTTCGATTATTCGTCCGTTAGCCTTGTCTTCAGGACATATGAGTAGACTCATGAGCCGCGAATTGACGGTGAATTTATGCATGAACGACCGGCACTGTTCTGCTACCTTCTGTGTGGCAAAAAGCATGCATCGTTCTCCATTTCGAGCATACTTGTGTTCAAATATTCGTGCGAGCTAATACAGGATGAGTAACTGACGGGTAGTGGGCGAAATCAGTCCACACCTTTTGAATGCTCAAATGGATGAAGAATCTGGGGTATCCAGAAACCATAGAATCCAACACCCTTTTCTGGCCCTCTTCGTATTCTACATTATCACGCCAAGTTGGGAGGGAAACGGAGATCGCGTGAGGGGTGAAAGGAGGTACGGAAGCGCCTAGGGGTAGACTTGTAGTATTCGTACTCGTCGTGCTCATTCTATGGGGGTATCACGGTCGGAAGAAAAGCGAGAAAGCTGCAAGGTCTATAAGGGATGCGTTGCGAGAAAGATAAACCGGCTTTTGGTCATTACTTGATTCGGAGGTTCAAGTTATCGGCCGATTAAAAAAATGATGAAAACTTGGATGATCCCCGACGCGTTCCTGACTTGTTCGGGGAATAACAGCTGCGCTTCCAACTGCAATGAACATTAGTTACATCGACTGCTTGATCAACGCGTGTTTCGGAATTGCTCTAGATACTCAAGATCTGTACACTTTCATGCTACGAAGTCAAAATGTAGCTGTATCGTCCAGGTGACCAAGAATAGGTTCCAATTTTGTTCGATACTTCTCATCCACAATTACTATTTTTAGATCTTTCTAGACGCATGGATTGGCAGAAACTATTTATCACTTGAGATACCAAGCTTCAGCTTAGCTTATTTGATAAGTCGCCACACCATTCCATGCGACGTTTTAGGAAAATCCAAAGTTATTGACTCACAGAATTGGACAACGGATACCTCAAAGCCGCGACTCGTGAATATAACTCCCGCCTGCAGTCACTAATACAGACATTTACTCAATTCTTGAGTCATCTACAAGACAAGTATCTTGTGTACTGTAATGTAGGGAACATAGGGTTACATCATTCCTTTTCCTACATATGAACAAGAACTACAAACATTGAAAAAGTGTTGTTCGAAAAAAGAAATAGGTCATTACACAAGTCCTTCATATTAAAACATTACGTATCCACAGAACAATACGACTTTCAAGACTTCTGAAGGGACTCGAGACTGGAGATTGAACTCCTAATTGAATGGTTCCTCCCGCCAATCGCGGGTGGGATAATGAAGCTTGAGCTTCGCTGAATGCTTGTCCTACTGTTAGATCTTGACAATGATCTCAGGAAGAGATCACGGTCGGAGGAGGAGGAGTGAGAAGAGGCAGAGGAAGCGCGTCGGTGACGCTGCATCATTGTCGGATCAATGTCAGAGATATTCGCAAGTCGCGCGAATAGTGAAAGAACTTGAATAGATGAAGCGAGTCGTGTTAAAATGTCGAACGATCGCAAAATATCGAATTACGCACTGTCTACTGTGGACACAACGCCGGAAAGACTGCCGTACCCCGTCGATGTTTGAATTGGTGACGAGGGCCGGGATTCTGCAGTTACAAATAGGCGATGAGCATTAGCTAGGGAATGTCAGCATCGGAATGAGGGAATAGCACTATGACTTACTGGCAAGTAGCTTTTCTATCGTGTATGTAAGAGGACTGGATGCATGAACAGAGTACACTGCACATGTGAAGTAAGTGGCAATTGAAAAGTTGATCCTCTATAAAGGATCGTACCAGGATACTTGTCAACTCCATCAGTCAAACCGTCGGCTTCCTAAAACGTTTTTGGCAGACGAAACTTAACGTGAAGAAAAAGACTGTTACCTTGATAAGCGAAATAAATTGATGTAGCGGTGTGGACAGGACTTGCTTGCTTTGAGAAGGAACAACAATCTACACGTGGCATCGATGAGTGAATGGTGATCGCAAGAGGTACTTATCACCTTGCCGATGTCTGTGACGCTGACAGCGCTTAAGAGAGCTCCACTTTCATCATCAATGACTGCTACGCTACTGACGCCCTCTTCACTCATCAGTCTCATCGCATCTAGGACCGTAGAACTTGACGTTGTCCCAACAACTGCAGTATATATATTTAGCGACGGGAGCGACAGGGAATAAAGTGGATTTGAAAGATATTCTTTCAGTGACGGTGTTTTAGCAGCATACGAAGCAAACCAGCGAAGTAGACCGCGGTCTGAGACGTATCCGTCAAAGTCATTGGAAGAAGCGGAAAGAATTAAGGCTGATAGAGCAATTTAGTTAATGCGAACTTGCATGAAGGAAGAACGCACCCCGATGTACACCTCGAGCAAATAACTGCAACAGGGAGATAAGAGTAGCATCGTTGGGCAATATTTCTAATGGATTCTTGTCGGAGTAATCTTGTGGATGAGGTTCAAGAAAAGTTGTTGTGCCACACAGACGTTAACTTACTACTGACCAAACGGACTGGGACACGACCTGCTCTAGCAGCTGTCACAATTTCATTTGAACGAGGTTTGTCAAGCAAGTCTTCCAGATGCAAAGTGTGACTAGTTGCCGCGAGTGTCAAGAAGGCATTAACATCGGAGAACTGGAATTGAGAGATTAGGCGCCCGCATTGACGTCATTTACTATTATCCTACATCAAAAAGACCAAGGCAGCGAGGTCCATTGATGGTTGAACTTCTTACGGCAAGACAGTGTGCATCTTCGACCAAAAGCGTCTAGCGAGCAAACTCAGATTTAGCAACGAAAACAATCCCCATTGTCCAAACTCACTTCGCACGCCTCCTCGACTGTTGTCTCCGCTTCAACAGACACAATCCGGTGGTCGATAATATCTCACAATCCTGAATTAATTATCCTTGCCTACACGATAGGTCTTACCTCGAGCCAAAACGCTCTTCCAGCTTTTAGTCCATCTTTCAGAATCTGTGGCCGAGG
This sequence comes from Termitomyces sp. T108, assembly GCA_017657275.1. Classification (NCBI taxonomy): domain Eukaryota; kingdom Fungi; phylum Basidiomycota; class Agaricomycetes; order Agaricales; family Lyophyllaceae; genus Termitomyces; species Termitomyces sp. T108. Next base: position 41,034 of record JAGGAU010000071.1, on the reverse strand, counting down.
GACTGATAATACTCGGAGTCCAGCTGCTGCTTAACGACAAGGATTGCCTCCTGCTGGCTGTCATACGTAGAGTTGATTGCTAATTGAATGGATGTCACGTCGTTTTGAACGAGTGTATGGAAGTGAACGTTCATCGACATTGAACACTCAAGAGACACGGCCGCGTCTCGGCTTGTCACAAGGGTTACGGCTTACAAATCAGCGCGTCTTCGAGCCAACTTGACACGACTTGAAAGCAATGACTTACGCTCCTACTAATCCGGTCGATGTACCGCCCTATCAGCTCCAGCACTTGTTTTCATCCACTGAGGATACTTTCGGTATAGAAGATCTGCATTTCGTTCATCACGTTTCTCATGTATGTTAGGAGACTCTCGAATATGTTGCGGGCAAGCATTCGGTATGCTCTGAACTTTTTTATGTCCTAGAAACCCCTTTAATCCTCAGATTAAAGGCTCAGAAATTTATGTCGGATGCTCCAATGGAGAACTCATGCGTATTGTACTGCAGGCTGACGACCCTAACAAAGTCAGTCTTCCCTATGAATTAGCTGAACTAGATTTATTAATGTCTGCTTTAGCCTGAGTCATATACCCTCCTATCGCGTCAGACTGTTTCCAAAGGAAAGCCTATTGATGAGATAGTCTTGGTTCCATGTCTTGGAAGGGCGTTCGTACTTTCTGGTACCTCAGTACATTATTTTCAAGCCTTCCGTGCAGAGTTATTCATTGATCATATTTCTGCTTTCAGATCGTGTTCTCTGTTTCTACACCCTCCCTTCTCTAGATCCTGTGTCTCTTAACATAGTCAAGCCCATTCGGCACGTTGTTACGTTCGCAGTAGATCATCGCGACCTCCAACGTCCCTCTATCTTGCCGAATACCCCCTCGACAACGCTGGAATCCGTCAATTTTTGCATTATCAAGAGGACAAATGTAGCAATGTATGTGATGCGCGAGCGGCTGAATTTCCTCAAGGTATATCTTCCTTCAGTCTGTTCACTTGATATTCCCAAACACTACAATCCAGGAAATTCCTCTACCAGAAGGCGTTAGCCTTGCTTGTCGCTTAGGCCGTCATCTCTGCACTGCTGACAAAGAGTTCTACAGCATGGTAGATCTTGAGGCCGCTTCACTGATACCCATCATTCCCATCTCGCAAGCACCCGACTCAGACGCCTCCATCAAGCCTTATATCACAGTTGTTGGTGATAATGAGTTCCTCATACTGTCTTGGACTGGAACTACCACTATTGGGCTTTTCATCACTGGAGAAGGTGATCCTGTGCGTGGCACATTGGAATGGCCCTGTCATCCGGAGGCCGTATGTGCGTAACCTCATCTATAACTAGCCTCATGCAAGTCTAATTCGAAGGTCTCGTCAATTGTAGGCCTGGATTATCCGTATATAACTACACTTCTTCCGAATGACACCATCGAGATTCACAGCATCGAAACTCAGACTATCGTCCAGGTCATTGGTGCAGACATTCCTTCGACCCGGATAACACCTACAGGACAACAAGAACAACAGCAGCGCTCACGCATTGGCCTGGTGTCCAGCCTAGGCGGGTATCTAGTGCCATCTGTCCACCGCTCAAAAGAGATGCGGACAACTCAGGTGCGGCTCTTGCGTGGTCAAGAATCCTTGCTACCCACATAGGCCTGCCAAATCTTTAACCCCGTGGACATCTATTCCGCTTAGTTCATGATATTCTGAAACAAGGGTCTTCTTAGCACATAAACAGGATTCCAAATATACTTTTTAAATATCCTTACACGCACCTTGCTGCTCACTCGGGAAGAGATTAGGCAACAGTGTCATTTTTTATCACCTCTATCCAACCTGTCGAATGAATGATGACAAAGTCATGAAAGGAATTAGCAATAGCATTGCTGAATTGGAAGCAGCGAAGACGTCTGGTTTCACGATGCATCTATTGCGGCATACGCCGTGGAGCTGGCCACCATCGCTCGTCCCTTCTTGCAACGCCGGAAGTGCGGCACAATATTGATCGTTTGACTATAAACAGCCATGCATCGATATCGCGGAAGAGTAGATTTAGGAAAGGGGAGGTACAGAACAGGTAGTAATATTACTTATCTGAACGACAATTAGTGTCGATGAGATATATAGATTGTCACTATTTGTTAGGATGCCAGATGCAGACGGTTCTTTCCATGTCGTTGTTGGCACGGACTTTCACAGAGTCAACCCGAATGACCAGGTAAGGACAATCAAACGGCTTCCCAGACCTAGTATGCTTCGTTCCCGATATCGGACGTCGAAACGATTTGTATGGAAAGAGTCCGAGGCCCCATATCCGCTGCCATGCAATCCGTCACATGTGTGGAATTATTACCGTGTGTGCTGGTCCAGGAACCCGTGCCTGTGATGAGATCCTACGCTTGCAAGGGATTCCTCAGAAATGGAACCTCAAACCGGAGAATCCGACTTGAGTCTGAACTCGAGTCACGGCCAGTGGTCACAATCTGAATACTTGAATGACATGATATTAGGCATTTGAATGCAAGAACCTGTGAGGGTTTAACGTTTAACGCTGGATGAAAGCGTTTAAGTAGTAAACTCAAAACACGTAGTCCACCGACTTCAGTCTTGTAGTGAGGTGGTATGCGAAAAGCATGGAAAACACAATTGTAAACCATCAGTGGGGTAGGTGTCCAGTAACTTGTAGGCAAAGATGAGGAGAAAAAAATGAAAAAGAAAAGTTTGAGCAAGATTTTTAGAGAGACGAAAGGTTCAATCTCGCAGAAGTTGAACCTATCAAGCTGGATGTAGTAGAAATATACCTTGAAATATATAATAAACAGTGAGAGAACGCGATTGGGCAGCAACGAACACACTTGCAGAATTGAATTTATAGATGAAAAAGTACTGACATCCTCGGATGCAGAGGGGTTGTCGACGTGTGGAACGATCAGAGATAAGATTACGAAAAGATGAGATCGGCGATAAGAGAAATTGAACAGTAGACGTCGAGCAATGCAGAAGCTGTCTCAAAACTACGAGGAATACAAGACTAGGTTTCAATAGTAAGGTTTGTCTGTGAAGTATCAAATAGACAAGACGAGACAACAAGAATTCACTAAGAGAATGTATCGGTAGTCTCTGGAATAACGATAGAAATAAGATGGAGGAATAACAGGGAATTGAGACAATTGAAACGAAGGTAGGACATTTGGATATCGGGTATCGAAATTGACTTGTTGCTCTTTGTGGATCGAGAGAGAGATCATAACAGTATGTCATAATGGATCTTGTGTGGCGCATATTAAACAACGTGCCTACGTTCAGTAAATGCGACATTCACTTTTGGTCATCTATAGCCTTCTCCCGAACGACAACAATTAAAGGCGTAATTTTAATCATATGAAAGCATGAAGGTAAAAACTAGAACCAGCCACAAGTTGCAAAATACGCTGATAGCTGATAGTATCATCGCTTGACGCGTCAGCACATCGAATCATCGCCGATACCAACATCTACTCGGTCCTGGCAGTCTATCTGGTACGGTTGAAAGCTATGGAGCACTCATGTATCGTCCAACAAATCTATGACCAGGTCACAAGAGGGTTCATGAAATATTTGCGTCCGCCAGGAGGAATGCCAGAGTTAGTATACTAACAGTCACTTGACGTAAAGCCTGATTCAAAGTTGTCATCCGCCACCTGTTGATGCGTGTGGTCCATGCATCTTGCCAACTCAGACCCGTGCGTTTCCTGTTATTCCCACAGTGAAATACTGATGCTTGAGATTTTGTATTATGACACCTTACGAGTCATTCCCATTGTGGCATCTCAACCCCTCTAGCCTCACATTAATGGCCGGATCTGAGCGCTGAGCGGTCGCAGTAAGTGTCTAGATTCCATCCTGGTAACACAAACTACTACATAATTTTTACAGCTAGACGCTGAGGACATTGCAGATGTATGAAGTATATGTACATAAAATGCGTTTGTTGAGCTGTCCGTAATGCAACTATGAATAAAAAACGACAGGTATGAATAAGACAAAGAACGTGGCTCACGTCAGCGAAGTAACATACTGATAGACTAGACAAGAAAACCGAAGACGAGAAAGAATGTTGCAGAAAAGCGATTGCATCGTGGAAAGTGCATGAATAGATTACGGGAGCCACCGAACTTTGAGAATGAATACAAGGTAGAACAAAGCAACTTGCCAGCTGCAACCTGCAGAAACATAACCAGGCCTTTCAGATAGCAAAAGCATCGTTGCACGTGCCTCTCTCTGGCTTATGTTTGAGGATGTCGTGCGCATGTTGTCCATGAGCGTGGAAAGATAGGGTTCAAATCGTTAACAGAGTTTGAACGGGATCACTGCCGAAGATTAGTATATGCAGGCGGCAGTTCAATAGTCTCGACCTCCTCGTCGGGAGGCCTGGGAGACATGCTTGGCCCGGCGTCATCGTGTTGGATGATATTAATGGGCCGCATCTGCCTCAGATACCCTTTTCTTCCACCCGTCGTCGTCGAACCACCACCACCATAGGAACTCTGGATGTCAGGGGTCCCACTACGACTTGTCGAGGTATACCCGGATAGTGGTCGGCCTTCTGAGTTGGTTCCGCCAAAGTCTTCGTCATAGGTTGACGCAATTGTGGGATCAGGCACCGTGAACGGCTCAGGTTGGTAGTATTCCGGTAGTTCGTTCCTGCTGTTCCCCCCGGCTCCAGCGGGTGTTTCGTCGCCTTCATCAACAATGAGTAGATTGACAGCCTGCTTTTCCCGATTTTGTTGTGCGACGCGGGAACGTCGGACAAAGAAGATTAAGAGAAGACAGATGACCATGAGGGCGATAAATCCGCCAACTACTCCTCCAACAATAGCGCCGACGTTGGTCTTGTTGCCACTTCCATTCCCAGCTTCCGGTGTAGTCGTTGCATACGATCCTCCTGCAGGAGATCCTGGTGTTGAGCTGGGGCTAACGTCGTTGAGGCAAGAACCTATATTACTGGGACCACTGCTGACGACATTAAGGCTGCTACCAGCAGTACCGTTTCCACGGGTATCGCCTCCGACGATGATAAGAGTAGTGCCGCCGCGCAGGTTGGGTGTCCAGGAGAACCCAGTTCCCTGAGAATCGATGGTCGTAATATTCGACTCGGGAATAGAGAACGATTGTCCGCCCGGGATAATTCCTAAGAAAGTAGTCTGTCTGACAGGAATGAGATGTCGTAGCTCCTGAGAAAGAGATAAAAAAAAAAGCTCACCCGACTACGGTCGAATTGTCCCACCATATTCGTGTAGGCACACACTGGACAATTTGGTTCGGGGGTTCAATCGCAAAAATGAATTTTGGAAATACGTTTTTCGTCGTGTCGAAACATGAAGAGTCAGATGATGAGGCGACTCCGACAGCGACACTGGTCCCGCCTGACCCAAAACTTGCTGCGTCGCTTAGCTGGTCATAACTGAGCAGTCAGCACACGAACACCGAATAGTGAAAGGATGCAAGAATGATGGCATCGAGGCATGAAGGATGAAGCAGTTCTAATCTGCATGTAATTTCCCACATCTCGACTTCGTTCATAATCCGTCGAAGATATTGGGAGCTTACTTAATTTGGAACGGGCCATCCGATGACCTTCCTTAGCGCCGACAAAGGTCGGTATTTTCACGAGTAAAAGAGGTAGCAACGTAGAGGAATCACTTACTATGGCTACAAATTGAGAGTCAGCAGGGTAGTTGAGCTTGAAGCTTACGCTGGACGCGCCATCCGGAAAAGGCTGGTCGACAATTGTCCTGGCCTCGATATTGTTAGCGAGAGGACTGGGTCCAAAGGGAATCATCAAAACGCGGTAAGGTGGTTTTCCATCAGAGCCTGATACTGTGATGGTAAGATTGGAGCACTGCTGCGGAGGCGAGTCAAATTTCCATGTGTAGGCAGTCGCAAGGGAGAGAAAGGCAAGAAAAGAAAAGAGAGAAGCGGACATAAGCAGGGTGGTCCTGAAGAATTAGGGAAGGGCGCAGAGGTATGACAAACCCGGCTGGCTGACTGCACGCGGACTGTTGGCAGTAAAATGAGTGGAGTTTGGTCGTTGTACAAGGCAACGAATTATTGTTTAATTAGCTTCGTCACTGTCACGACCTTTATCACTGAATAATTCCAGCTGTCAGTCATTCATCTTATCTCTCATTCTTATCTCTCCATGGACGGCTACTACTCCCCGCGTCTTAAATAGCTAACTATACAAACGTCTCCACTCAATGTGAGTGGGGCCTTCGCCAACCTCCTTGATCCGAAACTGAATTCATTATAGTGATCCGAATGTTAGTCAATATATTCAAAGCTTCGAGGTTCAACGTTCGATTTCCATGAGATTGAACTTTTCGTCGTACTTCTTCTGTCCCACTGAACTTCTTGAGTCTGGCGCCTGCATCCTTGTCGGTCTAGGCCTACCTTCCATGAGACGACTGAATCATCATCGATGCAGTGTTCCCTTTCCATTCTGTGTCCGACTAAGTAAGTATCGGAACTTCACATCCAGAGATAATACTTGGTGCTGCGCGTTCCTTGATTTCGTACGCATCGGCCTTTTGAAAGAAAATTTCATTGGTATGCGTAACTGTCACCCAATGCTGCTTGTCCGTTGGGATGGTACGGTTCTATATCCGCCCAGAGCTACCTCATTAATCCCTGTGTCTCGCTCTCAGGTCGAAATACGACCCATTCATTCAGCTTTAAATTAGAAATCTTCGTTGGAAACAATTGGAAGCGATTCGTCATTAGATATGAATCAAAACCCTGTCTGACGTGAGATTCCGTACAATGATGCACGGCAGGAAAATCATCTTGTGCCGTGTCGATGATAATCAAAGTCATCGCCATGAGTATGTGCACGATTTTTTCACCGCCCTTGGTATGTCAAGTTTACGTCATCGGTCACTTATTTAGACATTGCTGGACAGCCTGCGAGATACAATCGTCCAGATCTTCGATGCTCGTCGGTACAGAAGCGAGATAAACCTCTCTCATGATGTTCGTACCTTATGCCACCCGCGGGCCAAGCTGTCGCTTTTGCCATACGTTTTTTGGACGTGAGTGAAAAGAGACAACTTTTGTATGAATGAAATGGTTATGTCACCCAAATGGAGAAATAACCTTCGTGAACTTTGAAGAGCCGACGTCATGTATCCGTGACCGGCGATTTCTCGACAGAAGAGGTCGTGGTCGTCAAATCGAATATATGTCACAGCGCAAAACGAAAGCGTGATCAGGTGTACATTTTATTGGTAGATGCAAGTGATTCGAAATCCAGATAATGTAACACAAATTAAGTAAACAGCAGAAGAGTTGAAAGTCCGTACAATTGCAAGGAGAGTCAGAGACAAGAAGAGTCAGTTACGTGATGAGGTAAAAAGTGAAGGGAAACAAGTGGGGCAAAAATCTAGGCTTCATTGTTTACACAGCGGTATCATAATAGAGTGGGTATGTTAACACTCAGGAGAACTCTCAACCAGTAAAAAAAATTTAGATCGCAGAGAAGGCCTCCTGAATCTGCGCGAATTGATATCCTATCTCAAATTTTTTTCATTGTCACCTTCACTCCATAGACGAACAGATAACGTACTCGTGAAGGCGCTCTCATCCGATCGTGCATTCAATGTTGCGATCCCGCTTCTCAAAAGCTTCATGAGCTCATCTTCACCTCCTTCAGCGGTCGCAGACCACACGTTTCCCGATGACCGCACGCGGTGTATCTCATTGATAAAAACATTACATGCAATCACCAAAAGTGTCTAGATAAACATAGTAACATGGTTACCACTCGAATGTGTGTGCAAAAAGCAATTGACTCACACCCATGAATGGATTCACAGGACCAACCTCCAGAATGTTAAAACCACCGAAAGAAACAATATGTCGAGCTGATTCTAGACAATATCGCTGCGACGAAGGCGTATGAGAGAATTGATTATGAAGGTTAATTGATGCTGCAGCAGCAAGGGCATGGGCGAAAAGGAGGTTTCGAGTCGAGGGATGCTTGGCATCCGGGTTGATGAATGGCGGAAGATAAGAGCGGAATTTTTCAATGAGTCGATGAAGTGACTGAAATGCTGCCAAGTGACATTGAAATTCACGCGGTTGCATGTCTGAATCCAGACCGTTAGTTAAGTGTTAGTGCAGTATAAGAGGGCGATGTCATACTTGGCATCCATTGACCTGCCAACTGGGCAGATTTGTGAAATAATATGGCAGCTTTGATTTCGACTGTAGTTATAGAGTTGTCTTGACATCCACTATCACCTGTATCAAGCAGGAAGTTGCGTATAGTGTCATTTCCACTAATGTCAGGATTCAGAGCCTGAAAAGATATCGATAACATTCATCTCATGTCTGACGACTCACATACCATTGAATAGCTTGTTAATGGCCATGGCGTATCGATCCGAATACCAGGTGCTTCCAATGCTCCACAGACGCTCATAGGTGGGTTCAGAGTGACCATCATACACTTGTGGAGCAACGCCACGGCCCAGAATCCGTTAATTCGCTCGACTTCTGCGACATTATCACGGGGTGAGGGGAACAAAACAGGCACATCGGAGGATAGTCCTAGTATTGGTACGACGATAGTATGAGTAGATCTTATCTTGTGCAGACCAGCCCCAAGCGCGAGTGAGACTGCAGTTTCTGTGTGGCATTTAGCCTCGATACAGCGGCCCACACGAAGCAAGTAGTATGACATAAGTATCTCAGCCTGTAGAGTGTGGAGTATGACATCTGGGTGACTTCCGAACGTGTCGGTACCGGCGTGTTGCAAGGCACGGAAGACAAATGACTGCTCTTGTTGAAGGAGTGCCTCAGATTGTGAGAGATGAACGCCCCACAAGTATACGGCACTGAGTAGGGCACGTGACGGACGCGATGGATGACCAAAAGAATGAGGAAGCAGGGCCGCGTCGCGAAATCTGTGAGGATCGAGGAAAAAGCCAAATTCCTGAGAGTGTGGTAGAAAGCTATCGAGGCTGTAGCAACCATGTTGAAGTCGCACTCAGCAAAGGAATATGAAACTCACAGGCTCTTTATGGTGATGAATCCGGGTTCCTTGGGAAACCATTGGTAAAGAAGATGGCATGGTAGTATTTGCTTACGCACCTCTGCACCTAGAAGCGACGAGCTCGTATACTGTCGATGAGGGGACGACGAAGGACCTCTAGAGCCTGCTGAATCCGAGTTAATTCCTAGAGCTCCAAACATTTTCCATGGCTGGGTTGAAGAACTTGGAGACGAAGAGGCAGGAGAAAAGGGAGATGACGAGTCAATCGAGTGTGCCTCTGGTATTGATAGCGAAGGTTGTCGTCGCAGCAGGGCTTCATTATATGGACTGTATGGGTCGTGAAGGGCGACAGAGGGTGTCGATTCTTCAGGGTGCTCCAAGTCGCGCAGGCGTGCTTCCAATCTACTGACCGTGTCCTCTAGCACTTTTGTTCGTGACTTCCCAGGGCCATCGGCATATTCACATTCGTCATCCTTTGGATGCTTCTGACACGGTCCACATAGAGGTTTGACACCATCACATTTCTGACAATTGATGTTAATAGCGATGAATCAATATAGTGCCGAACTGACTATCTTGAGAAACCTTTGAAAATGACATGACATCGTCGTAGCAGAGTCCAAGCTATGTAGAAGAACATACCTGCAGTTCAGGCATGCACGGCCTCTCCTCAATGGCTTCGTGGTCGCCCTCGACGCCGCTGAATTCTTTACAGATTCGACGATCATCGAGGTCGCGTTAACGGTGTAGTCTACGAGGATGGTTAAAGAACGGATCAAATACGAAGGAGAGGTGGGAGGTGGCGTCCATCCTTATAGCCTTTGGGTTAAAAGCGCAGTCATTCGTCATGGCCAAAAAGAAAGCTAGAATTTTGCCTCCGATTCTGTGGCTATGTTGGCCCAAGGGGGTGCCTGGGTCACAAGTGACTAGTTGAAGCCGGATTCCTGGCTGAGTAAGAAAACAACTATAAATAATGTTGTCATTACAAAAACCGCTAACTTACTTACACCTCTCCAATACTAGCTATTATAGATGCATAGTAGGACAGGTACATGTCGGATGAATGTCTAGTTTTGAGTATTGCATCTATCCACTATTCCAGTGCATGGCTCGTTCTATTATCAGTACAGGCTCCAACATGTCATCCTCAACAAAATGGGTAACACGATAGTTTTGTATGGACTCTTCACCGTCATACCCTTTAGTAATGACCACCCCCATTGTCCATTGTGACAGGTCAAAACGATGGTATCAACGGTGATCAAATTCAGGCCATACCTTGAAGAAGATCAATTGTGCTTCAGAATCTCTCGGACGTGGAACCTTCTCTGAGATATTTGTTTCCTACTTTTGGCAAATTTTCTCCATTGCGCAGGCGAGGCTAGGCTTAGGTGAAGAAAGTTCCTTCCCATGTTGCCCGGTGGCCAAACCAATCACAATGAGGAACTTTATATCACTAGGATTTCTCGATAGGAAAACAGTGTGCGACGGACTCATCGATCATGGTCATTGTTATTTTTGTGGCCTACGTCTTGTAGACGCTGGGAATATGACATGTGCCCGTGGCACAAGGCAAGCCTCATTGTTTGGAACGTGACTTCGGTCGGCTTGATCCAAGGTGTTGTGATGCATAGCTTTCGATTATCCTTGAACCCACCGGTGTCCCCGTTTACATTGTCCATGGATCTCATCTTTTTACGTTCCGCTCGTCGGTTGCTTCGACACAACATTATTGCGCGGTGCAGGATATCGTCCGATGATCTAACTTTTCATTGTACTTGCGGACGCAGGATATCTCATTTGAATCGCCCGGCAGGCGGGAGTGGAAAGTAAAGAAGAGCGTATGGTCCCACAAATCTTTTCTGACATGCAGAATCGCCCCGTGGTATGTAAGTCCAGATTCAGCGCTTCCAAAACCAACATGTCAAACAAATCCTTGAATATGTCATCTATGTATAATCAGAACTCTTATCACCCGCCGACAGTTTTCATCCACTAGAGACCTCCTTAATCTGGTGGCGTAGAAAGTAGCCTATTCATTTGAACAGGTGAGGAGACTATGTCATCCCAGAAAACTGCCCCGCTTGATCAGCAAGGTTATACCGCACGAATCGATGCTGCGGCCTACTGACCAGGTTTTGTAATGCTGTCGTCTACTTCTCTGACCGGATTTGTAACTTGATCTCGCATTATTTACGACCCAGAGTACCTTACGTTGTACCTAGAAATACAGGCACATAGAAAAATGCCGTGATGAACCTCGCGCATATGTATAGATGTTGGTTTTGCACTCGAGTACACAATCCGATCGATCATCTCTGTCATGTACCATGTTGTGCTTTTCCTTTACATTGCATTTCTGAGTATAAAAAGTGAAGGAAGTATTAACTTGTTACAGTAAAGTAGAATAGGATTCGAAATTTGACCTGAGATTAATTCATCATTGAATCGACCGGTCGAATATTTGCATACTGCGTGTACTGCTTACCCGTAAGGTCTGAGTCTCCTTACCAGAAGATTGGTTTCATGGTCCAGACGCTTTTATTCCTAATTAAGCGACAATTAGCACCTTCGCGAACTGAACACGCCTAACTATGCAGAACCGAGCGTACAGGTACATTCTCTTGTTCAAAAGCTTGGTATGTATTTGCTAGCCTTCATGAGCTCTTGTCCGCACACAAACGCAAAGAAATGTGTTTTCTGGAATCGGCCGATAGTCATGTTTTATTTCATATTCTCACACTTCATTTCCCAATCACGCTCCCTTGTTCGTTCTCTTCCCGATGGCAACCCTGGTCCAACAAAAAGAAGCACTATGACTGGGCTAAAATATGTTTGTGTCTTCCGTTATCCTCATTCGACTAGAACCAAGTTTTGCTAGATTTGGAGCACTGGTTTCTTTAAAGGGTTCAACACCAAAACCGAGTTATCCAGGTTGTATTTCCGCAGTACCTCTTCCAAGGCACCCTGAATCCAGAGATATCACAACCCTAATTGGTACGGAAAGCGACACTAGTCGCTGTCCTAATAGAGTCATGACTCGTACAGGCTCTCCGCTGTCGCCCACCTCCGCCGGTGATTCGTTCATGGGCAGGATCCCTGCCAATAACATATCCTGCTTTCTCAGGTTCAGGTTCGTGATAGAAGGTCGCTGAGTTGGCGAAAGCGACAGGTGGTCAAAAATAGTGTTACAAGTGATATAACGAATGATTTGTCCAAACGCTCAAAGCATAATAGAGCGAGTGACCTATGTCGGATGGTTCTTTAGCTCTGAGGTCTGTCGACAGGACGTTGAGTCCGGAACGTGGCCTATAGAAAGATCAATGGTTGATTTGCCAAATAAAATTCACTAAAACGCACTCTTTTTTGATATGCTTCGCGCCGTTGTAGAAGATCGAGGGCATAGTCGAGCGGTGGATGCAGGCCCATAGTGTAGGTAAACCGATTGGTGAAGAGCTGTTGTATTACCTTCGCGTCTCCAAGATAGTCAAGCTCTGAGAGTGCGCTGAGGAGACTGGTATAGAATATTACATCTGGGGTTGGAATGCCTGGTTCTGGGCGTTGTCTATGCACCGTTTCCAGAGATAATTGCATGGGACTTGGAGATTCAACCGGGTGTGCCTGTTCCATAAAGTTCACGACAGCAAAGGCACGTTGTATATCCCCAGCATGCACATAGAAAGTGGCCAGAAGTGTGTAGTGATGGATGGTAGGGTTAATACCGAGTTTGTTCATGTCGCGGAAGAACTCAGAGGCGCGACTGGGCTGGTGGGGGTTAAGTAGGCGGGAAATAAATACCGTGAACACGGAGGTGCCGATTGGTTTCTGTATACTGGGCGGGAAACGTAAACATGTTGCATCCTCCGGAGTATTTTCATCGCGTATACGAAATTGGTACTCTAGGAAACGATGATAGAGACCCTCGATATCGCTTCCGGACGGCGCAGCTCGCGCAAGAGCGTGCCAGGCAAGATCGGTGTGGGATTCGGTTGGGATCCACCTGCGAACGGATCCAGATCTTTTGACCAAGTAAGCTGGATGGCCACGATTCGTCCCATCGAGACAATAAATAGCGGCGGCAATTTCCTTTTCTGGTACCCCAGAAAAGTAAAAGTAGTTCGCAAAAGTTTGGAGAACGAGGAGATACAGCTTATTGTTGAGGTAGTAAGACATCTCGGCATAGAGGAAAATGCTGCCCATAGGCCAATTCTCTCCAAGAGCTAACTTTCTCAGTCGATATATAGCTGTTGTTCGCCCGCTTTCAAGATAATCCGAAAAGAAAGTGACGAGCTCTGGCACTGACAGTTTGGATAGACGTATGCAATCGAGTATAGACTGTAACTGGACCGCGAGCGCTTCGCCGATGTAAAAAGGTGACTGAGGATTTACTTCTTCTTCCAGTGGTTTGAGATGCTTTGACTTTGAATTCCAGTCATCCAATTGAGCATCGGATGGTGATCCCGGCATGTCAATGTAGTATAAGGGATCCAGACGAAGTTTTTCAACGCGTTCAATGTAATCAGGGTAGCTCAGCGGAGCGTGACGCAGCCGGGAAAGGAGGAGATCGTAAGTTCCGGTGGCAAGGCGGAATTGGTCCTTGGAGGTGGGCAAAAGCGACATCGCCGCATGAAATTGCCCTGATCGTGCTAAAGTCTCTATGGCCGGTCTTTGGACGCGATGTGCCAATTCCTGCAACCTGCGCAATCTCTTTTCATCACGCGTCTCCTGTAAACCTTCCTCTCCTTGTGCGTCCACGTCTGCGACGTAAGAAAGATCGGAATCGAGGAACGATTTGACAAAACGAAGGCTAACAGGAGGGGAGGCAAATCGCGTGACGAAAATTACGGCTTCGGGGCTGATTTTTTCTGCGTATCCTTTGGAAGCCATGATAAGAGAGAATTGGATAGCAAGAGTCATAGTAGGCTGCAGGACCTGAAAGACACGCCGTCTCATAACCCTGATGCGTTGATCGCCTGCCCCACGATTCTCGCGCGCAGAAGGAATCATACTAAGCCATAGCGAACATCGTGACACTTTTTCCTCTTCCGACAGCTCGTTTGAGGATAAGGCATCCATAGCCGCAAGCCCATACAGGTTAGACCTCGGTATCTCGATATCGGTGTTTGACATTTCCTGACACAGTGCCCAAGCCTCTTCATATTGTTTGCCACGGATCAGATCTTCGAGAGCCTGAAATGCTGAAGAAGGAGGCTGGCGTAAGGACACACGCACTGCGGCATAGTCATTTCTGGAAGTATCATTGGCAATATCTTCAAAGATCGACATGTCGGAAGCAACGGGTTCAGGTAAGTGTAGCGGTAATCTCGCTTCAATGCAGTTCATTATGGGGAGCGTTTGGGGAGTGGGATGTATCTTAGCATAATCTTCTGATTCATCCTCAAAAACCGAGTGGTCAGTTGGGCTTTTCAACTTGGTCGTGTTGCTCACGAAATCGACTGATTTCGACGTTGAGCGGGAAGCGAAATGAGCAAGAGTGGCTGCAGTTTGTCTAGAGGCAGACTGAGAGAGGGCTCTGGATAGTATGGTCCATCCATAGCCAACGGAGGCAATGGACATTCGAGGTTGTAACCAAGTTTGCCAGTATAGGCTTCCACCAAAATTGTGTCACACGCTGATGTGTATGTGACTTGTCACTGCAACGATTATGGACGCGCACTTGTGATCGTCTTGTAGTTCTCCATTCACCATCTGCAAGCGCTGCCCGCAGGCCGAGCTCGCCCAATACCAAACTATATTATTATACTCTACTATACTCTATTGTACTTTTATAATGCCTTCTGTGTCCTCAAGCCCACCTCGAGCGCCTCCAATCAAGTATACTGCGCCCTTGGGTACCCGCTGGGCCAAAGAGATTGCTGCTGCTGGTGGTCCTGGTGCGTTTGATCTCCCGACAGATCCAAAGAGTATTGGTCCATGGATCCTTGGAGAATGTGTTGGCAAAGGCGCCTCTGGTCGCGTCAAAATCGCTAGGCATCGTCTCACTGGTCAACTTGCTGCGGTAAAGATTCTACCAATCGCACCTTTGGTCAACTCTCGTGCCTCTCTGGCCACTCAGCAAGCAAAATCCGACAAACAACGACTCGGGATCGACAGGGAAATCACGATGATGAAACTTATGAATCACCCAAGTATCATGCGAATTTACGATGTCTACGAGGGCGAAAAGGAACTTTTCTTGGTCTTGGAATACGTCGAGGGTGGTGAGCTCTTTGACTTCTTGGTCAACCGTGGACGTCTCCCGCCTGCAGAGGCACTTGCCTACTTCAAGCAAATTATATATGGACTCAATTACGCGCACACATTCTCTATCATTCATCGAGACCTCAAGCCTGAAAATATTCTCATAGCTTCTATCTCTCCTCCGCTCATTAAAATCGCTGATTGGGGTATGGCCGCTTTCGCTCATCCGTCTCTTCAGCTAGAGACAAGCTGTGGCTCTCCTCACTACGCTAGTCCGGAAATCGTCAACGGACAATCTTACAAGGGTAATGCCACTGATATCTGGAGCTGTGGCGTCATACTCTACGCTTTGCTTACGGGAAGGCTCCCTTTTGACGACAAAAACGTTCGAGTCCTGTTAGGAAAGGTAAAAAGTGGCAAGTACGATATGCCGACATGGATCGACCCTCTTGCAAAGGATCTACTTGAAAAGATGCTAGTTGTTGATGTCGAGAAAAGAATCACTGTACGTTCTCTCATCTTCATGTTATCTTCATGAATCACCTTGACCTGAGCAATTCTGATTAGATGCGCGATATTCTGGTACATCCATGGCTCCATTCGTACCCAAATCCGACGCCAACAGCCGAACAACTAGAGAGGGATTTGGCAATCACTCAGTTACCGCCTTCACCGAGTACCCTAGCCCGTCCTATTGCTTCTCCGTCTCTTATCGATCCTGAACTTTTGGCCTCTTTGCGGGTTATATGGGGTCGTCATACAGACCCAAATGGTGACTCAATCAAAAGAGATCTCTGCTCTCCTGCCGGTCAAGGTGTCCACGCCAAGGCCTTTTATTTTCTCCTCGCGCGATACAGGGAAGAGTCAATGCGTAATGACCTGCAAGCGAGCAAGGATGAAGCTTACGACGATTCAGACTCGGAAATCACTAATCGAAACCTTGGCTGGGAGCTCAACGTGTCAAATATGACTAAAAAGTACCAAGGTGCTCGAAATGGCCTGAAATCAAGTGAAGCTCCTGCCAGTGCTCGTCTGCATTCTCCAAGTCCTGCGTCTATCTCTGGCCTGATTCCTCCTGTCATCCATCGCACTGGAGGCGTTGGTGGCGCAAGAGAACGCCCTATGTCACCTGCAGGGCCCCGCGCTTCTGTCGTTGCAGCAAGGACTAGTATCGACTCCTGGCAAGTGCAACCCAATGTTACGGATGACCGAAAATTCAAGCCTTCCGTCGACTTTTCCCATGCTAAAGGTGGAGTATGTCCCTGGCTGCCTCCTTCCAGACCCGGGTTTACGTACTCACATCCCGGCTCCGCCAAGGCCGTATCTACTATCCAGTTCCCTACGCGTTTACAGGCGCAAGATATCGTCAACCTACAACGTCACAACAGTTCCGCCGGTCCATCTAACGCTAAGAGGTCAAGTATGTTCATTACTTCTCCAAATCCCTCAAATGAGAAGCCTGATCTACCCATGGCGGTTGTTCGGAGCCTATCATCATCTCCTGCTTCCACACCAGTCCCTGTTGTATATGCCCCTATCCCTATACCCACACCGAAGCCTGCAGACATCGACATGATGATGGCAGATGCTGATTCAGAGACGTCGAATGGACCGCCCACGACAGAGATTGATATTGTCCCTTCTTCATCGTTCAAATCATCTTCGAATCCTAGCGCCACGCTTGATCAGAATACAGCAGTCCCTCGAGAGCCTAAGGTCGCCACGGGAGGTCATCGTTCCGCGTCTATGGCTCAAACTCGCGGTGACAAGGAGAATCAAGTCTTTGGTGAGGAGAGCTGGAGTTACGTGAGCTCGGACGAGCATAAAGGGCGTGGTCTTGGCTTGGGCGTTGCCAGGGAACTCGGAAGGGCCATGGGTAATGTTACAAACACGCGAGATGCTTCCGTAAGTTCTAAAGCGAAAAAAGAGAAGGAGAAAAAAATTAGACGTAAGTGCCATTATTAACGAGATTTTACATTATAATTCTAATTCACTATTCTTATTTATTCAGCGCCTACACTAGATTTCCGCAACTTGCAGCAAAAACGGACAACCATACTCGGTTCGCCAATTGCACTTTCCCCACCTGCAGTTCCTCCGCCTTCGAGCAGCCGTCTTATGACGTCACCCATTGTTGGCGAGTTTAAAGGGTGGTTTTCTAACTTGTTCAATTGGAAACATAACGTCAATACCCAAGCGGGCGTTCTTTATTCAGCAGACAGTGTCTATAAAACACGCGCTGACATCGGCCGTATCCTTGACGGCCTCGGTGTCGTGGTCGAGGGTGGCGGCTTTGATCGAGGGATGACGCAAGCAGACTGTACCGGGCTACTCAAGTGCAAAGTTGAGGACTCCAGTGGCTCGCGCGCACCGTATACGCTCAAGGCGGTTCGGTTCAGAATCGAGTTTTCTGTTGAGCCGACGCATTCGGCATGCGATGCGAGGATGTCGGCCGGATCTGACTCGTTGCAACCCAACAACAAATTTAACCTATTAGCCGCGCCAGCACAGGGGCTGAATATCCCTTTAGCCAATACCGGCGGAGGGGCACTCGCTACGCCGAGGATAAGGGGCAACGTTCTGGTTGGTGGGATCCAGTTGCCGGATGACGATTTCCCGCCTGAGAGCGCATGTGCAATTTATATGGTATATGAGAAGGGATCTGTGTCGAGCTTTCGTGTCATTTGGCGCAAGTTGAAGGAGGCGTATCAGGAGAGGGCTTCGGCGACCTCATACCCGAGCTACAGCCCGGCGATGGTGAGTACACCTCTCGCGGAACATCCCGAGAGGTTTGTGGGATGAAGAATTTGTTATTGGCATGACACCGCATTGTTACATTACCACATGTATCCTAGACCTTTTTGTATTGTCTGTAACAGTAAGACGATATACAGAGTGGGATGATGTTTTCGTAATGATGTGGGTTGTCCAGGCGTGGGTCCAGATGTATCTATCTATGATGATGATATTTGGCCTCGAGTCAGGTTGTGGACGGGGTTACGGCAACCGGTAACCGCCTGGAGGCCACATGCCCACCAAAGATATTTCACACTTGGGTCTCAGTTTTGGGCCTGGGACGGTCAGGAACTCACGTAAAAATAAGACCACTGGGAATATAATGGACAATGAGAGAGTTTTCTGCTTCACAGGCGCTGGTCCCTCCTTCCAAATCACGATTGCTACTCCAGTCACCTCCGTGACTGATCTATCTTGCCTCGAAAGGCAAATACTAGAGTGTTCGATCTGAATCTTGCGAGTTCTAGCTCAGTAGCGGGAACCAACCATCAAAGAGGTCATAAATAGATACACTGGTCACTAGTTTGAAAAGGTCGATCACCACAAAATGAATGAGAATGAATTCAATTTTACACGGCTCACAGTGAAGACATGGTTACGGTACATGAATGAACAATGAGGGCACTTCGGATTGCGTAAATAGAGTTTTAGATTAAATGGTTGAACTGGTCCTCCCCACAATAGGCTGAAAGGAAATATAACACAGGAGACACAAACCCCGAAAAAAGCGAAACGTGAAGAGGAATGATTGGACAAGGTATTGAACTTCGTACGATGGAACACAAAGACTGCAAAGAAAGCAAGTTGACTAAGTTTATTACGGTATGATGGAGGTGGGCATCGCCGACGACGACGAACGCAGTATGACCCTGATGACCACGTGTCGCCGTCAGTGGCTTCCCTCATATGTGGGTATCTCTCTGCCAGAGATTCAGATTTATCGAACCGTGGCAACTAAAGATATGGTACGCACTGTTAGACCCAGCCTTCTTTGCCAATTCCGATAGCGTCAAAGCTCTTTCCACTCCGAGTCCGCCTCTCCTGCAGGACGGGAACAGCGTCGAGGTTGATCAGTTTCTCTGATGGCGGTGGCGAGCCTTCCACCCAGCCCTTCCATCCTTTTCTGACAGCAGGCTTCTTTCGACCCCGCTGTTTGGGCTGCGGCGGAGGAAGAGGATCTTCGTCGTCTGGGGTATGAGGCCGTTTGGACGACATACGGGAGGTGCTTGACGAGTCGGAAGACCCAGGTGTCGATGCTGGGGTTGAAAGGAACATTGTCGGTGATGTTGGTGGTGGCGTGACAGACACGGAACGTTGCGCGGTCTTGAGCTCGATTCTGGGGCGTGCAGACGTTGTGCGGGCGGCTGAGGGTGCCAGTGGCTCTACTGGCCAGAACCCAGATGTTTTTGTATGGGGAATGTCAAGTCTCTGAGTTGTGCAAGACGTGGCGGTGGTCGCGTCAAGTTTGGTCGCGTTCAAAGTTGAAGCCTTGGTGGCTGCCAGAGCAGCCTGTTCTTTCCTCTTTCTTTTCTCTGCCTTCCTCACTGACGCCTCCTCACTCTCCAAATGTTTAAAACGTGGCACGCCATTGAGAAGGCAAGTAAAGGCGTCGCGCGGCGGGCGGACGTCAAATACTCCAGCCATTACAGCGGTGGCAGTACGACGCATCTTCTTTGGAGGACGCATAGGACGTGGAGGAGGGGGAAAGAGAGGAACCATAGCGAGACTGGGGAAAAGAGGAATTTATAGAAAAGTTGGAGTGGAGCTGGTGGTGGTTTGGATAAGTAGTGTCCATTACGGCAGCAATCAACAAACACAGCTCCCAGTGCACGTGCTTCAAGGTACTCGTACCATGCTTCGTATCACTGTGATCTACCCCCATAAGGACCTCGACAGCAAACCCTCCCCCTCTGCACTACAAGTGACTCCGTATCGACATCGATTATCGGCATGCAGATCGTCGCAATCGCCACACACTCTCCGGAGTAAACAATCTCAGGAAATTTCGAACACAGGAAGGATTCTGTGGAAGCAGTACTTTTCTGGAACAGAACTATTCCAATCACCAATCACACAATTGTTATCCATCTCAGCTGGACAGTAGCTCTGTTCCCTTTTGTTCCTTTCCGCGCTCCATATTATGTCCTGGTGACGTGACATGTCCCACTTTGTCCAACCGCGGCATTCGGTATTATTATCTGATTGTCAACGTGTCTGGTGCCGAATACTTGGTTGCAATCAAATTCTTTTTCCTACCTGGTACCCGTCTTGTCTTCTCTGTCCTGGTGTCAATCGCCTGTACGGCTCCGTAACAATATACCTGACTAACGTTCTCTATGCTGTCCACTTTTGTAACTTCGCTATCAACCTGTTATGCCCAGAAATCTGTTTTTGTTGAGACAGCTGATGCGCATCATATCTTCTGTCCCACTGTGACTCGCCGCTCTGGGGCGCCGGTCCCCAGACTCGGAAGAGGCCGGTCTAGCCGTACAAGGCATTTATTTGACACGGTGCTTACGATAAGATGACTGGAGAACAAATGGTTCAGTAGACTTCCACGCACATTTTATTTTTCGTCTAGACCATGTCGCCTTCATAATCAACATGTTTTCCCTCTCATATAGCTATCCGGGATAAATGTTTTACACGCACTTTTGACGCTCTTGGGCGCTAAATCTCAAAGAGAATTGAATTCCCAGTATTATCATCCAAACCACAAACCTGATAAGCGCTTCGCACTCCCGCTTTAAACCAAATTATTGGGATCTCCCACAGACCGTTACCAATACACTTTTGAATTTTCGGTGCAACATTTACGGCCGGACCTCCGCACTTCTCCGGGCGTTTCCATTCTTCGTGTAAACCCTTTCTTCTCTTATTATTATAAGAAGCGGCGAATGTCGCTCTCCGCAAACGGGACGGGCCTATGTTCCCCGGTTGCAGCGCCAGAGTTCGCTACCCGTTCACGATTTCCTGACTATGGAAAAAATATGTACAATCTCACAGCACTCACCCATGAGGCTCAGACTTCGAGATAACGATCTATTGCGATAGTGATCGAGTGTATCCCAATTGTAGTGGTGCCACCACCCAATTCAATGCCACATGATCACATGGTCTTGACATCCTCGTACCTTCATTCTTGGACTATAAACCCCGCAACCTAACTCAGTCCGAAAATTTGGCAAGATTTGATTTTATTAATATAGGAAGGCCGTTGATTCCCAAGAATTTAAGCTCGCTTCTCACAAGATGCTGGACAAGGTTACGACAAAGTTCTGTCAATTACGCTTCTGGTATATTAACCTTATTTTTCGGATAACTGTTTTCAACGTAGGAGAAATGCGATAATCGCTTGATTGTGGTGGAAAAGATAACGGACTGCTTTGCACAGGAGAAAAAAGGGATGAGATAGCGTGAGAAGCAGTCTTGACCATCACATGTCATGCAGAAGCGCAGTTGACTTCTGGTGGCTCATGATTCTTCTGTTGGATAGCATGAGCTGCGTGATGGCCGCATGTCTTACATCGCCTTTAATTGGAAATAATATTTTTGGCAATTGTGGCTGGTCTAGTCATCGCTTTGACGTGAGCTTCATGCAACGGCTTTGACTTCGAGGGTCTAGACATTTGTTCAGGGGGGGAAAGATCGATTTGATGAGAGGTGCCAGGTGGAAAATCGAACCGGATAGAGTATCGTGCATACCTTGGATAGAAGAGCAACAACTTCGCCGTTGACAAGAGAACCACAACTTAGTAAGCCTTTTGTGACTGGAAGCTGTGCAGTAGGCGTCCTTGACCTCTCGCCGAGAGTTTTCGGATCAATACAAGTGATATTTTTCCTTGAAACGTCGCAACTTGAAACGAGCTCTCGTAGCAAGTAGCCTTGAATAAGTGAAATGGTACAGAAGACCTTCAGACACTGAGCCAAAAGGAATCTGTGTTTAAAAGATGCTTTAGTGCTGGTCTGGCATACGTATCAAATGTCAACTTGGAGACGCACCGCAGTACATTACGAATCGTTATGGAAGAATATCTCCGTGCTGAGTTTTGAAAGTAGCACGAGACTATTGAATTAGGCTTGTTTTCCCCTTGACGATATTGTGATGACAAGACCCTAATTGCCAAGGAGATCGCTACAATTGACGACAGGACGATCCAGTTCATATATTCAGGTTAGTTTTCGGCCAAGTTACTAGATGTAAGGGTGTGGTTCAATAGCTTCAATAACGCTGGCACACTCCGTGTGGTTCAGCATATAACAATCAATACATTTGGCACCTTCATAGACCAAAGATATTCCGTCGATGCATCTGGGGTAAAATTGGAGAATCAGTCCTGTTAGAGCCGCTGAGTAGATCAGGTGTTACATAGCTCATATGCCCACATTGGAGGCTATTAGACGATGACACGAAATTTTTAGGAGCATCTAAACAGTCGCGACATCTGAAAATCAATGCCAAAGACATAACTTGTGAGAGAACGCCTGAAAAATGTAGCCATTAAACCAAAAGGTCCGTGTGTTCCAAATTTCGACAAGGACAGAAGATGAAGAAACTGTCATGCCATGGTCGTTCAAATCAGGCCGATCTATGGAGGCTGTGGTATACATACAGCTTTTATTTCACAAGCCACGACGTGGGTTGGAACGCGTATTTAGTGAGTAAGAATCACATTGACAGCTTTTATTCAAGCGCAATGGCCTCGCTTTCAAGGGTTACCTACCTACGCGTGTCAAGCTTGACCGCGGTTATGACGGAAATGGACATCGTGATATTTGGGATCATATTTGATCAATGCTGGCACAACACTGCCAAACAAATACGACTGGTTACATTTTTCCTTTGTATGTAAATCACTCGCTATCCGCGTAGAACGTGCCCCCTTTGTTCTCTACTTCTAACCACATTATACTCTATCGGAGTACAAGCCAAGAAACGCGTCTTAGGAGTTGTCTTGTCACTGTTCTTCGCCACAGCTGTGATATCTTGTGCTACTTTTACTTTGGACGTGTATACCTAAAACCACTATCGGCCACGCACTAACCATCATGATACTCACGCACATACCGATGCCAACCCTCCCAGCCCCGCAGTCATGGTTCCCTGGGCATATGAACAAGTTTACACGGATGCTCCCGGCACTTCTGACCAGGACAGATGTCGTTCTTGAGATCAGGGACTCGCGTCTACCATTGACCAGTATCAATAGGAACCTTGAAGGTATGCTCGATTGCTTCCTGCGTGCCCTTCGGGCTCGGCATTACAATTGCACAAATCACGCTGAATTCGGCCTCGGTGGGAGTTCTCTGTGATCAGATCCCCTCAGGGCAATAGCATTCTCTTCTGCGTCTCGTCATATCATGACCTTCTCCTTCGACGAATTTTGTGTTGACAGCACTTACGTATCCACCTCCAGGTGCACTGCAAAAATGGCGACGAGAGCGAGGCTGGGATCCAAATGATCCCACTCGTCGCATTATGGATGCTGGACCGTGCGAGCGCATAGTTGTGCTAAACAAACGAGACCTGGTCCCAAGCTGGGGTTTTGAGGTAAGCTCTTCGGCCTTATGACTGCGAGGTAGAGTTTGAGTGCTTCTGGCCAGCCATTTCGCAATGCCATGGCGAAAAAGTTCCCTGACCAACGAGTGCTTTTTGCTTCTTGGCGGCGGCAAGGGGATATTACCAGACTCTCTAATCTTTTAGTAAGTATGTTGCTCTCGTGTTTCCTACTCAGATGACGAGGACGCGTTCATGTACTCATAACCTTACAGAAATAGCTCGCCAGTATCGACACGCCATGGAACTCAATGTCTTGGTCATTGGAATGCCTAATGTGGGTAAATCAACCCTATTGAACGCTTTAAGAAATAAGGGTATCAAAGGCCGTACGATCCAATTATCTTTCGATTACTAGGTCATTCGAACACTTACTTTCTGAAATTAGGTACACCGAAAGCTTTTCAAACTGGTGCCCACCCTGGCTTAACTCAGACTCTTTCTACACGGCTGAAAGTTTCATTGGATCCGCTTGTGTACGCATACGATACACCCGGTGTTATGCTGCCTTATCTGGGACGCGGTGTGGAAGGTGCCGAGAGAGGAGTCAAACTTGCTCTGATAGGTACGTAACATCCACCCAGCTTCATATTCCACTCCGCCCTTCTGGTTCAGAGTCTGATGAAGGTTTTCTTACGTTCGCTTCACGTAGCGGGAATTAAAGAAGGCCTATATGACATGGAAGTACTTGCATCTTATTTACTGTATAGGCTCAACATCTTGAATCCTATGCGTACGGTTCTATTACTTTGATCCATTCTCAATATTGTTTGCTAATTGATCACACATGTTCATAGGTCCGGCCTATCTTCAACTCCTACAGAAGGATGCTGTGCCGACCGTCGACATACAAGAATTTCTTGAACAGCTTGCTCATCGTATGGGAATGATTGTGCGTGGTGGCGAACTTGACATTGCTCGTGCTGCTGCCCACTTTGTACGATGGTGGCGAGAAGAGGGCGGCTCGATTTCTGCTACTTTGTCGCCCCTCCCCTTCGTCGGATTTATGGGCCCCGACATTTGTAATCCGCCAACGCAGGGCTGGGGGTTTGATTTTCAGTGGCAACTAGGCGCAGAAGGCCAATTTGCGACTGAAGAAGAGGAATCGAGTTTCATTCAAGCCAAAATGGAGGCTTGTATTGACGACTATCTCGTTGCCATTGATCGGGAGGATAAAGAGGAACTTAACGTCAGCCCGACGCAAATTAAGAAACAAGAAATAAACGAGGAAAAATTGAGACGAAAACAGAGGCAACTCAGGCGGCATTCGTCTCCCGCTCGCTGATCCTGTGATTACCGTGTACACCCTAATTTAATCGATTGAAGACATGGCTTTCTTTCAAAATATGTGTCCTCCGGTGGCTTTTTAGCAGTACCTTCTGAATGGGAATGGCAGACCTTGTTCTGAACCTTACATTTCAGCGGAAACCAGGACCTTTATCATCTCTTCAGAGCTTAACGACGAGCGCCACACTTGTGGCTGAGTCCATTCGGTATCATGGCTCTCTTTTACGCTCGCCTCCTCAAGCGAGGTTTTCAAGGTTTCTTTGTACTAATTCATTCCAGATACAGGACTGATACTTTTCAGATCTTGATGGGCCTAACTCCGTCCAGGTGGCCTTAATGTCTTACCCCTTTCCCATTTCATTCCCGAATCCTCCCACTGATGTGTTTCAGATACTGAATCGCATGGCTCCAACCTGTATGAGGACTTTCCGCTGTTGGCGGCATGATCTCCTCAGAATCTGAGATGTTATTGTTTGACAAATATGCCACTTCTGTGTGCCGCCCGAGGATCATCATGGCCCTCTCACGCAACTCGAACTATCAACAGACAGATTAGATCTCGAGAAAGTTCCTTCTCGAAGCTGGGACTGAGGTCATTAGTATCCAACTCGATCATTTGGACAGTGGTCGAGCGGATAAACCCGACCTGTCTCTGGAGGCTCCCAATTCTGATTGTATGAGGAATTTTTGGAAATGAAACTCCGTCCAATTGGAGTAAAAAATGAATTACCCGGAAATCTTCCTTTTCGCCCACAAAAAAGTAAAGTGCCACGGTCGTCGGGTTCAGTGGAAACAGCATGCCGAAGTATTCACACAATTTCAGCTTCCTGATCTGCATTTTGTTCAAGGACTTGTATTCAGATGTCGACCTTTCGGAAGGATGGGGAAATATATATAATGGCTGATAGAAGAGCATTGAGTACAAAACAAGCTTAGTTTGTATTTGGTAACATCACATTGATGCAGGAATTATGACCAGTATGATGTTGGAGAAACCTGTGTAGATGCACTTCGAAAATGACATTGTGACAATGTCTTAATAGGATTTGATTACTCGTTTTAAATATACTCTACCCTACCCCCAAATGGAAATTCTATTGTTTAGTCTGTGACAGGACAATTCAAACCTAAAACATGGATATTCTGTTGCAAGAGTCTGAGAATTTTAAGGAAAAATAAAGCCTTTGAAGGGAGATGAGGCTACGAATTCCATTGAAATGTCAAGAAGTCTATTTAGAGTGTGCAGAATATCAGAATGTTTGGGTTATTATCGTATTTCTGGCAGTCGTATGATAAACGATACATGAAAAAAGAGAAACTCGGAATCTATTATCATATGACCGAGACAGGGGTCGAACCTGCAATCTCCTGATTACATTATCGTAGTCAGACGCGATGCCATTTCGCCACACGGCCATGAAGACCATTTACAAAAGGAAGTATACGATTTAAAACCGGGACCAGGAGGAAAATACCAGTGTAAGTGGCGTAGCTGTAGTACCAGAACATAGTCGGTCTACCAATGCTCGAGTCCCCACATGATGTAGCTTACCGTGTAAAATACCGGGTTTGTTCGGGAGAGCTTTGTTAGCTTGTCCCACCCTGTGTCGCAGTGCTTGGTCTCTCCTATTGGTAACGCGAAAACCGCCGTTTTAACTCAATGAATATTACTTTCTGAGATTAGCGTCCTGGTGAGGACCGTAAGTCTACGAGGACTTGCTGAAATTAGTGTCACTAGATATAAACCCCCTGGAGCTTGTCCGGGTGTTCCAACGGTATTCCA
The DNA here is from genome assembly GCA_017657275.1 of Termitomyces sp. T108. Taxonomy (NCBI): domain Eukaryota; kingdom Fungi; phylum Basidiomycota; class Agaricomycetes; order Agaricales; family Lyophyllaceae; genus Termitomyces; species Termitomyces sp. T108. The sequence continues at coordinate 14,367 of JAGGAU010000071.1, read as the reverse complement.
ACGAATTGTATACCTCTCAAGGTTTAAACGTCCGTATAGCTCGCAGTTTGAACCTTGTGTTTTGGCCTCTGATAGGTTGTGTGATCAGGCGTCGCGTCCCCCCATACAAGTCACGTTTGAATTTCGGATCAAAGATTGCGTTTGCTCTTCCACTTTGGTTGCGCCGTACAGATCCTCGAGAGAAATGTTGCAGGCGTCTTTGAGGTCATTGAACTGCGTCTAACTCAATCTATGTCTCATAGACAGCCATACACTTGCCAATTTGCGTCCGATAACGACCACGAAACTTTGCAAGATTCGATCAAGACTAACAAAGCGAGGATAATGGTTACAGAACCCATTCTGAAAAGGACACCATTCATCAAAGGGACAAACGGGCACGCTGATACAATGGAAGATGCGGGAGAAACTTGTTCGGAGCGGACGAGTGTGTGAAACCATATCAAATCCTTTCGGATCTTATCTTACCGCACATCCTCAGGATTTGATCAATTCAACAAGTCCCCGCAGGGTCTAACCACCGCAGTTCTAGGATCCGATGCGGCAGTAGCACCATCATGCCATAACTCATACTCCGGCGCAAATGCATCCGACGTATCCCTATCCCTCGTGAACTCCGGCAGCGTGGCGCGTGACCATCTCGCATCGGAACGCACATTCCTCGCGTACGTTCGGACGAGTCTTGCAATTGCTTCCGCGGGAGTCGGTGCGTCTTTTGTCTTGAAGCTTGACAAGCGCAACGACTTGACGTGCGAGCCCTAGCGTTGGCGCAGATTCTGACTTTCACAGAGTTTTACTCGGACGCCACTCCAGCCGGACACATCTCTATGCGTGCACGACGCGTAGAGACCTGGGCACGGCCACTCGGCGCCACAGCCGTCGTCATTGCGTTGTTTACGCTTCTTGTTGGTGAGTTAGCCCGGTTTTCTGTGTGGCGACAAGACACTAAAGTGAAAATCACAGGTGTCGTGAGATATTTCTCGATACAAAAGGCTTTAGTTGGAGGACGGTTCCCCACCTCACGGATTGGTATTTGTCTTGTGTCGATCCTTCTCGTTGCGCTCATTGCGGCGACCTTTGGGATACTGTTTCACCACTCATTATCTCATCTATGGTAAACACCTTCGCTGTGCACATATGTCACCTCAGTATATTTATTTTCCTGTTCACTTACTTGAATATTGATTCTCATGATGTGTTTCATGTTCTGCTACAATGAGGACATTTACAGAGGCAAACATACAATATACAAGCGTGCATAAAGTATACAGGACAGAACTGTCAAAGGAAATTCCGGAACGCCACAGGAACGGGGTCAATGAACGCAAAAAGCATATCATAAAGGAAGTATAAAGGAGGCATCCGAAAATGTCCCATAACATACTATACAATTATTTTTACAAAACATCTTCACAGTCATCGCATACAGACTCGGAATTCCCACACGGCTGGCTATGCGTGTCTTAGGCACCCACCCGGGTCGTCGCCGCCTGGCTCTCAATGTCGCTAGGTGGCAGCGGAGTACCTCTGAGGTTGAAACGCAGGAACGCCGGCCGCAAGTTCAATATTCCTCCGCTATTGCCGTTCTCGGACGCCGACGCAGTCGCATTGTTATTTGTCCCGGCCGCAGCAACTTCCTCCGCAGCAGCTGCCTCCTTGCGTAGCCGCTCCTGCGTTGGTGGAGGCTGGGTTGTTATTCGAAGGAGGGAGGTGTACGCTAGGCATTTGATTCAGTCAACAACCAGTTTACAAGGGGTAAAAGGGACAGCTTACGTTGTCGACACACAGGGCAGAACCATCCCTTGGCCTTTCGCTTTCTGCGACCATTGGCCCCAGGTGCCACAGACGTTGCTGCAGGGGTGGGTGGCGTAGCAGCAGCAGCGGAGGCAGCAGGAGGAGTGGCATCAGCTTCACTTTCGGCCGTTAGTGCAGTGGGGCTGTTGGCGTTGGCAGGAGGATCCGCCGCAGGCTCCGTTTCGCCCTCCCCAGCCTGTGTAATAGTTCCGCCCGCACCGAACTCGACCATGTTCAGCGCACATTCCTTACACGCGACAAGGTGACGACACGGAAGAAGCACAACCTCACGCGGGGACGAGAGGCACAAGAGGCACTCTGATTGCATCTCATCATCGGCTCCCCCGGGTAATTGCACAGCATTGACATCGGACGGCGTCACAGGTGGAGGGTATGTATGGTCCGGGGTATGAGTAGGCGCATGTGGTGCCGTAGAAGGTGAGGTCAAACCATATATCTCATGCAGATGGAAAGTATGTGGCCCAATCTGCATTAATTATATTAGTCAAGTACATTTAGAGAGCAAGGAACTCAACTGACCGTTGCCTCCCTTTTGGCGACCTTGACAACCCACGGTCGGGTATCTTCATCTCCGGCCTCGTTCTCCCGCGCGCCAAAACGAATGACGTGGAGGTACGTTACCTGTTCATTGGGAGATGCGAGCTCTGTACCCTGGGCATCGAGCGCAGCGAGCCGGATAGTCACACGAACACCTTCCAAAACTTCCTCTTTTCCTTTATCATCTGTGACTGCAGTAGGATCTGGATCAAGGACCCTGAGAGCAGGTCCAGAAACACTGTGGTTGTGAGTGTGCTTGCGGAAAGGGTTGTGGGTGAATCGACGACGGGACCGGGTTGGTGATGTACTGGAATGAGCGGCTGACGAGTGATCACCTGTTGATGATGGTTCACCAGTAGACGGTGTGTACTCGAACCGACCCAATTCGAGCAAAGCGCCCTGTTCTAATTTTAGGAATTGCTCGAAACCACCGTCGACAACTGTTTCGAATACAAGGAACTTTGACAGACCAGACGTAGATACGGTCATGGGTGCGTCGGGATGATCCTTGGGCAACAATACGTGTACGTATATGCCACACCTAGGAGCATCGCAGTCAAATTCAAACTCGAGTCCGTGATGGTGATGATCTGGAGTGGAATCCTCAGATGTTAGCGGTGAAAGACGCAGCGTTGGACGTTTGAGATTGACGAGGGCCTGAAGAGTAGTAGTTGGTTGCGATACCTATCGTTAATCAGCACAATGATGAGCCAAGATAAATTACAGTAGACCACGCGACGACGGACATCTTTGCTCTTTTCAACCCAGTTGGTGACGACTTCGGGCGTCAATTCATCCGTCAGGACTCTCTTTCCTGAGGCAGCCGTCCATGCAGGCCCGCTGCTGACTATGCCAATGTTAGGACCAAAGAGGGCCTCTTGAGTTTTCTTCTCCTTTACTGGTCGTGTGAGGTCAAGTCGCTGAGCACGCGGGTTGTTCCTCGTCATATACGATGTGGAATCTGCACGAGTGTATATGAGGGGTATGGCGAGTGAAGAGGGAAAACTTACACCAGGCAGCAAGGCTCATGGTGGGCAAAAGTAACTTTGTGATTAGAAAGCTGACGCGGGATTTCTGCTGTCTGAGAATCTCGGCAACATTTGATGAATTGATGATCAACATCGGCTGGCCACATCCACTGTCTTACTGTCTAATCGGACTTTTGCAGGTGGGGCATGAATGCATGGGCTTGTTCATAACATAGAAAGCAAAAATATAACAGGAAGTTATCTCTACGCTCATGCAATCAGCGAAACAACTCCACCAGCCTCCTTGATCTTGCGCCTGTCAACAGATGTCAACTTCTCGCGGCACTCGTGGATACATCACACTTACTCGGCCTTTTTTGACACGAAACGCGCTTTTACAATGAAGGGAAGTTTGGGAAGTCTGCTCCAATATCAGATAATGATTTACGAGACAAAGCGTTGAATAAAACGCACAGTCCGTTGCCCAACACCTTTCCGTACCCGTGCTTGAGGGTATCAATAACGGGAACGACTTCAGAGTTCTCGGAGAGACCCGTCTTCTCAGCCGCAGGCACGAGCGTCCATAGCTTGTCAACGTTGATAATTGGGCGCCAGTACTGGTTGCGCGTGAGGTGGAAGTGACGCATACCAACTTTACCGAAGTAACCAGGATGGTACTTATCGAAGTTGGTACTGCAGAGCCGTCAAAACATGCCACAGAATACTATATCCAAGATGAGAAACGCACCGATGGTGGTGCTGACCACCAGCGAGACCACGACCACCGGGATGCTTGCGGTGCTTTCCTACACGACCGTGACCATGCGAGACGTGTCCACGGTGCTTGCGAGTCTTCGACAAGTGTGTCGGCATTGTTTTCTACGTGCAGACAAAAGACAAGTCAGTCTCCCTTCAAGAATACCAAGTATGCCAAATCCGTCAACGCCATCCAAAGTTCCCTCATGCGATCCAGCCCATATTCCAACTTTTCGAGCCCAAATTTACATGGAAGGAGAGTGGGAGGTCCGTATATGCTTTTGGATGACGAGACGACGACAATGGCGCAGAGGGACATACCTTGAGGAGGGTTGGTGACGGGCTGCAACGGACACAGCACAATTCGTGTCTACGGAATTTGACGCCACTTTCTAACAGAGACAAACAAAAATTTGTATTCCCTGTTCCTTGTCCTCACATCTTGTCTTCTCCTCTCTGACTTGTGAGTTTTTTCTTTTGGTTTGTTTTATACATCTACATGATGGGCGTACGCCATATTTATTGTCGGTGACTTCAGCATACGCGCTTGAATAGATGATCGCATTTTTTTCGCTGATTCTTCTCACCATCGTCTTTTTCTTCAACATAGTTGCTAACTCAGTCTTTTCTTCATAGAGTCGTATCTGTGTCTGAACACAGATTCCTAGGAGATTGACGGACTGTCTGGCCTACCATCTACGTACTCTTCCTTGTCAGTATCATACAATTTCTTTTGGCACTTCGTCCGTCCAATTCCAATCCAATGTCATTTTGTTATCGCGCAGTCGCGTTGACACCAGCCCTATATAGGTGCTCTGCGCTTCCATTCGTAAGGCCTGATATCTTGCGCAGGATATTGGGCAGCTGAACATTTCGTTTTCAAACGACATCTGCAGAGTCAGTTGTCATAGAGGTGAGCGCCCGTCTGCCATCGAGTGACACCTCTATATCTGTGCATATTGTTGTTTTCCTATTTCCTGATACGCCACCGCTCCATCTACTCGATCCGACTTTTTCTTTGCTGGGATTCAATGCCTATTTTGATTTCTACGGAAAGAGATCTCTCCCCCTGATACCACTTGTCATCCCAGAGTTGTTGCTTCTTGCAAAGACGTGTGCCAACTCTGCAAAGGATGGGTCTCTGATGCGGACGAAGAGTTCTTTTGTTTTGTATTGTCCGAGAGACATACGGATGTTGACTTGGCTCTACTCAGTTCATTGCATCTACGAGGATTACGACGGGATACTCCTCCTCCTTAGCAAGCCTTTGATCCTGTTTTGTGTATCTGTCTAGCTGATATCGCTTTCACTCAGGAATAGTATTCTCCGTTAATATGAACGCGCCAAATCGTTTCGAACTCTATGTCCTCGAAGACGGCGAGAAGCCGTACGTCCAACCCTCTCCTTTCTTGCTCGCTTCTTGCCATACTGATCACCGCTGGCCTACAGGGTAGAAGTCACAGAAGACACCAAGATCCCCAACGCAGCAACATTCAAAATCGTCAAACAAGACCACACCCTTGGAAACATGCTTCGCGCGTACATCACCCCTCTCCCTCTCCTTTTACCTTCGCACTGACACTGATCCCTCCTTCAATCAGCCAACTCCTTTCGATGCCCCAGGTCCTCTTCGCAGGCTACAAAGTCCTCCACCCCCTCCACCCGTACTTCCTCATCAAGCTCCAAACCGACGGCACAGCTACACCGCAGGAAGTTTTAGAGCAGGCCTGCACAAAGCTTATTGGCACGATGTCCTCACTTGAGGCGAAGTTTAAGAGAGAGTTCTCTTTCAAGGATGTGGAAGCGACGGGCGTGGTGGATGATCCGTATGGGGTTGGTGGAACTGGGGGTGGCGCCTGGGCCTCAGGGAGGGATTACCTGGATTTCTGAATTGCTTGAGGGGCTACCTGTTTCTTTTTTTTTTTTCGTTATCTCTTATCCGATTTTCTGCTGCTATCGTTCATGTGTGCTTTGAGACAGGTCTTCTGGACCATAGGGAAAGAGAACTCCTTTTAAATAAAAAAAGTTCTGGAGCGGTCAGTTCCGCCGCGAGAAAAAGTACGGTGTTCTTTTTTTTGACCTGACCTTCTCATCCAAGACCCGAGTCGGGCCTTCACTTCTCTCCATAGTATGTGACCACCGATATCTCCATCGTCAAGTGGACATTTCTGCAAGAAGTTTAAGACTGATTTTTACCCTTGTTTATGCGCCAGCTGCCATGGAATCTCTATTATTGCAAAGCTATCCAGCAAAATTCCATTCTAGAATAGGATATGAAGCTTGATCTCTCTATGCATCCACTTTATCCGAAAGGACTGATGTTCTTATCCAAGTGTTACGAGAAGACGACAGAAATGAACATCGTAACCTCAGGCTCATTGTCCACTTTTGTAAAGTGGGTACTAGTAGTTGAATGAACTAATCTAGATATGACTACCACCTGTGAGGGCTCTGTACATCTATGGAAAGCGTTTAATACTCGGTACCGAGTACAAAGATGTTCCATAACAATGCATCAAGGACGATTCAACTCAACTGCGGAAAACTACAACAGCGGTTCGAATCGTAATGTGACCTTCCTGCTACAAAATAAGAAGACCGAATATAAGTCCGTGATGCGGAACAGGAGGTGGTGTAGGTGGATATCAATGTTCGCACAGGATAGAGCATTTACAACCGATCAATGATCACAATCGCGTTACACCACTGGAAGGGAAAAATTCTGAAGATATATTTGATGGTACAATCGCTATCGAGGGCATTGGACAGTAATGGAAGACGAAAGCCGGGGAGAGGTCAAAAATAAAGATAGCGGATTCATACAGTAACTGAATCAGCCCGACTATGCTTCAAGGTGTCGCCATGAATTGCCGATAAAACTTGTAGCCGCCCATCCGAAATCTATTCCGAGAATTCTATGTACGCGTCTGGCGCCGGGTCAATCTAACCGGCACACCCCTTATCCCCAACGTGAGCCCCATGACAGGTTGAGAAAGTACTCTCTCTCGCCATGCCTCGGCTGTCTCGCCGAGCTTAAAAATTGGGGTGACATGCCAGTCACGAAGTAACATAGTCAGAAATGCCGTTGCTTCCACTGTTGCGAATTTGCGCCCAAGGCAGGCTCTGGGCCCGATGCTAAATGCGGAGAATGCCTCGGATTCGCTATCGGTGTTGTACCACCGCGAAGGCCTAAATTCATCTGGTTTGTCAAAATAACGAGGGTTGTAATCTGAATAAATTGCCGTCTCCTACATGTGGACGAAGGTAGATGGTGAAAACTCACGCATGCCAATTAGGTCAAGTACGACCTTGAAGATGGAGAGTCATGTCATGTTCCTAAGGCAGAGGAAAACTTACTGCGGTGCCCTTTTGCAATACCAACGGCGTACTTCCCTCTTCTCCAACTGGCCTGGGAAGGTTCAGAACAGTGTCTTCCGTTAACTCACGGAACATAAGATAAGCTGCAGCTAGATGAAGTTTACAGTAGGCTTAGTTGACTGACGAGGCAAACAAACGTCTCACGGAATAAACGTAAGGCTTCATAAAATGTCGCTCGAACTTTGTTGAGTTTCTCGTGATCGTTGTACACCTGACGTTTACAATGAGCAGAATACAAGCATTCACAAAAGAATATATTCACAGGGTCGCGGTCATAGCCAATGACAGAGATTACGTGTTCGAAGATTTCGTCCTGGATAGCTCCATGAAGTGCCAGAAGTGCCAGAGTCGCGGAAAGCGCGTTTGCAGTCGTCTCTACCAATGAGTTATCATGTGAACATTGAAATATGGTTGAATGTGGAAGGAGATTTACCATGTCCTGCAAAAAGCAACATGAAGACGTTCCCAATCTATCCATATATTTTTCAGATGGGCCTTGAGACATGTACCTTTCAGTACGCACAACTTCTTCATCGCTGAGCCTTAGCTTTCCCGTCTCCTGTTCGTTTGACCGGACAAGCATTGTGAACGCATTAGCGTGTTCCTCTGCAAATTCACCTCCAGCCCTTACTTCCCCCGCCCTCATGGCAATTTCATGTTTCATGAACTCCAAGAATGCTGTAGATGCCTGACGAACTTCAGTAAAACTAGAGAAATAATCATTCAATGTAGAACATGTCGTGCTCATGCTTCACGAACCCAGGAATAGGAAGGTATTGCATCCATTTAGGGACCATCATACTAATGACGTATGAATCCACGAGCACTCGAAGTGCTTCCTGAACAGACATTCCATTCGAGCCGGTGGGCGGAGCAAACCAATCGAAGGAGAAGCCAAATCCACACCTTGCAATTACAAGAAAAGTCATCTATCATCCAAATCATAGAAGACAAGAGAGGAAATATCGTGACCATGTGTATCTGTGATAAGCAGAGGAAACAGACCTTGATAGAAAGGACTTCGGCAGACTGGATATCAACTACGTCGCTGTCTGACCATCCCTCGGCTGCCTCCATCTGACGATAGAGATTCAAGGTCTCGACCCATACCATCTGGTACCTGCAAGGAGGTGAGGAAGCTAGCGTAAATCACTCAATAACGTACAGCGTATTGTTGAACGCGGGGCTGGCAATTCGTCTATGTCTTCGCCAGACTTCGCCATCTTGAGAAGCCACCACATTTGGGCCCCAACACCTGTGAGCCGTAGGGATTAGAAAGTTAGACTTTCTGGCATACATGTCGGAAAGAACAGAAAAATGGATTTATGGTCATTTCTGAAGAATTAGAATACCTCATTCTTCGTGAACAGGTGGGTACAGTCGTTACAAGACAAAGAGACATAAGGACGACAAAAAGTTTTAGAATACTCACGCAAGAGCCTTCAATGAACTTGGCGTCTTCTGCCAGCTTTTCCTTTGGTCACCTGTAAGAATTTGCTTCATGACATCGAGATTTGAGGTGTATATCGTCGGCGGCCCAATGAGAAAGGGCACCAAGGAGAAGTTTTCACCAGCCTTATATACTGAGACCTTTGAGTCACTTCTGACCATGGCTGAATAATTATCTTACAACTCGTGCGCAAATCCCAGCCGCTGCAGATACCAAGATTCCACCATGTAGTGGGGAAGAGGGCCCCAGGAGGCATTACCGAGGAAAAGGGTAGGCGGGAGCCATGCAGGGAGCTCACTGCCTAGTAAAAGTTTATCAGCAAAGATGTAGGGTGAATCTCGGTTCCACATTGTATTCACACGTAGACCTTTCAGTAGCTTTACAACCCATGAAGAAACGACAATAGCCAGTAGAGCCGGTATTAGTATACAATTATGTGGGCAAAGGGCGGATAGCGAGCTTAATAGGTTCGTGGTCATTCCGTAGAGAGCAGCACAGGACAACTTGCCACAAACTCATGAAGGCATATAATCCTTTACGACATGGTAGGCAAAATGACATAACTGAGGCGTTCCGATCGTCTGATCATGTGATTGGGTGGCGTGACGGAGCTTATGGACTTGACTTCAGCTGCAATTTACGCACATGGTATTCTTGTCGATGCGGTCTCAGGATTACTGAGTTAGCAACAAGGAGTGGACAGAACCGGCCTAGGTGAGTCATAAACGCATGAGTCATAACTGCATGAGTCAAGCTTCTATCTCTCAGGTTTTCATTTAAGAATGATATGAAAGCTTCCCGTTGGTTGACAGCTTTATCAAAGTCAAATAACCGCATACCACTTGATTTAAAGTTATGACCACGTTGGAGGAGATACCCTACAACCGGTCCCACTTATACTGATCAGAAGAACTGTTTACTGACTTTGTCAAAACTAAAAAGTTATCCCTTCCTCATCTAGGCTCATCTAGTACTTAGACGTAGCAATAATATTAGTGATAAGTGTGCTTACAACAACGAAAAATAGCGCTATCAGGTCAAATCAAATATTATCCTCGTCCGATTGATTGGGCTTGATCTAATAATTGTTCAACATAAATCATCAATTTCAGTAGCCTAAGTACCTCATTGACAGCAAAAGCATTGGTACACGAAGATTTTAGCCGTTCAGGGGATCCTATTTGGGGGCTTGGCGGCGGGAAAATTTTACCGGTGCACCCCTAAGTAGCATGGTCAAAAATGCCACCTGCAAGAAGGTGAGGATGTTGACGTAAATAACTCAATGATAGCGTATTGTTGGATGCGGGGCAGGCAATTCCAACTGTTTATTACAGCCTGGCCGACGAACCTCGCTCATCTCTGATTCCAAGGAGTACCACTTGACCTTCTAGAGCCATGAAACAGCACGCTGTACGCGGTACCCGTACCGAAGAGGTTGAAATTGTGAGTAACCTTCTCTTCTCTCTATCGTACATTGCAAACCACAACAGATTTCGCAAGATATCAATCTTTGAAGCAAAGCAAGAAGTGATTGTAATATTTTTGTTCCTGTTGGTACTACTGCTGCAGATCGTGATGTACAAGTTAATTGTGAAAGAGCGGTATCGCAGTAACTCCCGTCAAGCCGGGTAATCTCAAAATTTCTGGCCATCCAACGACAAAGAAGAGCTACATGGACACCATCTCGCTGATCTACACCCACTAATTTCTATTTCAAGCATCTTATTGAAGACCAGGGTTCACTTGTCGGTCGTTGCTGTGTGGTGTGTTTATCAAGAGGTGCTTGAATCAGGTTCACTCCCCGATCGACATCGGAATGAGTTGCCAGAAGGAAGCCGTGTTGTGAAGGGTCCCATATGCTCTCAAAGTCACAATGCTGACATGCTTTCCGAAGCGTACGAACAGGAAAACCACCGAGTATCATCGATCCGAACCACATCATGGTATTGTGTTGCCGACCCGGTATGTTTCTGTCACTATCCCACGTCTTGAACGAATTTTCTTTCTTGGTGCAGTGTTCGGCATTTCGGCGAGATCCTGAACCTGGTACGTGGTTTGACACAAGATGAACGTCCTCCGACTATTCCTTTGAGTAAAATGAAGAATGAACAAGAAGTTTTTACTCTCAGCTCTTGAACGAACGCTAGCACAATTCGAGACAGTTGAGGATTTTTATGGCGCCATCATTGGGGTTTTGTAAGGTCAGCTCTATATCGATCTATTGAACTTTGTAGGCTCATTGTCTCCAGGGTTCGAATCTCTTGAAGCTATCAAGATCGTCCATCGTGACATCACCTTTGGGAATATTATCTTAAACGAGGAGATTTATTGTGAGACCGACAAATAATTTGAGTGGGTTAATGTAGATCAAGGGGACGGTCGACGAGCTCGTATAGCTCTTATCTGTCGGGAAACAATTGATACCGGAGCCAGTGGTGGTCTTCATGACCTGTACATGGCGGTATATACCCCCAAGACGGTGTTTATCCGGAAGTCAAGGAGGCCTCCCGTTAGCGGACAAACTTAGGTAAGTTCTTGCCCTCGTCCATTGTATCTCCTTGATTGATAGCTTCACTTTTGAGACGGTAGCCCTGAGCAAACTTGTGTCGGCGGTCCAACAAAAGCTTCAGCGTGACCGGTGGACGGTTTTTATCAATCTTTGATTTAACGACATACTTCATTTGTTGGGCAAACAGAGCACCCTGCCATTCATGTCAATTCCCCTTCCTTTCGGCGGTCAAAACTCTGTATTCGATGATGTGAGTCAGTTGTTCTGTCATTTGTTTGACGTCATTTGCCAGCTTCCAACTTTATTTTTTGTCCTTGACATCTCCCTGTTCACCATTGAACGATTACCCAACTTCTCGAATGCGCCGCCCCCCTGTCGTCCATCATTGGCCTGAAGCTTGTCAAACAAGGCACGGAAATGGGATGGTCAATCCGCACCAACTAGACGGATCCAACATCTAGGACAATGATCGAGCTGGGATCATACAAGCAAGCCTTCTTCCTGTCTAATGCTGATCTTTTGTATTACACAGTCAAGAGCGATGCACTCTCATTATGGAGCACGGGAGACAAGACGTTACAAGTCCACTGGGACATGCTACTCACCTTTCACCAACAAATATGGATCTCCAAGGAAGATACACTTGTCAGCAATAAAGATTTAATACCCTCGTCACAACCTTGCAAATGATTATGGACAGCCTCGACATGAATTCAGAGATACTAGTTGCAGACATTGACGACATGGGAATAGTAGTTGACTAGAGCTTGCTATAATATTGTCAATCGTCGTACATCAATTAAGACCTTTATATACTGTGTGTGTCACATGCAAAATCGAGCGGGGACACATGTACCAACTAGCTAGAGTGCTCGCATAGATTAAGTCCTTTATCTTGATTAACCTTGTTTTTGTTGGAAACGGCATCAGTAGACCGTCTTCCATACCTAAATACAAATTATCCTCACTAACCCCTTCACCGCCGCTGACACCCTCGATCGCCACCGTTCAACTTTCTTCCAGATTTCTGATCACACATCTCATTGTGACCATGCGTGCTTGTGATAAGTGGCAGAGGAAACGGCACTTGATAGAGAGGACTTGAACAAAATGGATATCAACTACATTGTTGTTTTGTCATCCCACTGTTCACTGACTTGGTCAAGACTACGAAATTACTCATTCCTCGCCTGGTATAGTGATCACAACAATGAAAACAGCGCTATCAGGTTGAACTAGATACTGTCCTCATCCAATTAATTGTGGTAAATTCAATAATTATCCAGCATAATTCATCAATTTTAATAGCCTAAATAAGTGCCTCATTGATGGTAAAGAGACTGAGTACACGAAGAGTCCAACTGTTCAGGGTATCCTATTTGGGGGCCTGGCACCGAGTAAATCTTACCGGTGCACCCCTTATCCCTAATGTCAGTCCTATGACAGGCTGGGAAAGGACCCTCTCTTGCCATGCCTTGGATGTCTCGCCGACCTTGAAAATCGGGGTGACATGCCAGTCACAAAGTAGCATGGTCAGAAATGCCGTTGCTTCCACTGTCGCAAATTTGTGCCCGATGCAGGCTCTGGGTCCAATGCTAAATGCAGAAAATGCCTCTGATTCACTATTGGTGTTGTACCACCATGAAGGCCTGAATTCCTGCAGATTGTTGAAATACCGATGGTTGTAATCTGAATAAATTAGATGGTGAAAACTCACGCATGCCAATTAGGTCAAGTACGACCTTGAAGATGGAGAGTCTTGTCATATTCATGACACCGAGGAAAACTTACTGTGGTGCCCTTGTGCACTACCAGTGGCATACTTCCCTCTTCTCCAACTGGATTGGGAAGGTTTAAAACAGTATCTTCTGCTGATTCATGTAACATGATATATCCTGCAGCTGTATTTCACAGTCGGTGTGGTCCAGCAATTATGAGGCAATTCATGGCTTACTGTTAGATTCTGTTAACTGTGGGGGCTTCTTCCTAAGCGAGACCTTATGAGGTGGACTCAAGGTAGCTACAAGTACAAAGTCCTACGTGATCATGGGGTCCGAGGTTGGTTCTGGGGCTAGTGTAGATGAATCTGGCTGTGTGGAGGATTAGAAGGGTTAGGTCCAGGCTATGGGAGTGAGTCTGGGGTTGTGCCAGGGTTCCGGGGGTATGAGGTGTGAGTCCAGGATTACTGAGGTGAGCCCGGGCTTGGTCCAGGGAAGGCGAGGTAAGGCCGGGGTGAGACGAGCCGTGAAGGAAAAAAGGACAAGAAAGTGAACAAAGAATGAGATGAGATTGAACTGGGGAAAAGAAGTCAAGGACAGAAGTAAAGAAAATGGACTGAGAAGGGAAAAGAGACTTGGAGAAGATAGAATGGAAGTTGGCAGGGATAGACCAAGAGACTGAGATGAGATACGATAGTATGAGGTGAAGGAGACTGGACAAGATAGTTTGCAATATCAACACTAGCGTACAAGTTGTCTACCTAGGCCTTAAATACTGCGGACTCCAGGGTGGCGGGCTCAGCCTGGTTCCATGTTGGGTGTCGGGTGTGATCACCAGGGTGATCACCGGGTGATGCGGGTGATGGGGGTTGGGCCGTAACTGCAGGTGTCAGGCGTGATCGCTGGAGTGATTGCTGGGGGATGCCGAGGTGATCTGTCTGAGGGCAGCCCGTGCCATGGGAGATTCTGGGTTGATGTGGGACATTCCAGGGTCACGGTGATTGCTGGGTGTCAGGGTCGAGGGGGCAGCAAACCTGGGAGTGACAGGTGTCACTGTGGCCTGTCTGACGCAGCATAAACGCAGAATAGACTATATTATTATTGAAGAGAACAAGTTTGAATAACTAAGATTCGAGAGAGAAAATCATTTATTAATTGGATCGATAATATGAAGGTTTTAGTCATACCTAAGATTCGAGAGAGAAAATCAACTCGAATCATGTCGCGAGAGACAAT
>JAGGAU010000070.1:0-50132 GCA_017657275.1 Termitomyces sp. T108 | reverse complement strand
AACTTGGAATGATGGCACGGGCCGAATGATTCCGATCGGATCACCTTTATGCGTCATCCCTCTGTACCCTTGGATATGTAGACGGATGAATACAACCAGTCAGGTCAGGTCCTCACAGACTCCTTTCATTATTACGACTGTATGGATGAGTTGAGACCCGAAAATAACAGATCTACGACACCCATCCGACGACGCTCGAAAGCTTGGACAAAATGGTCTTTTCAAGTGGTACATGTACAGTGTGTGGACAGAATAATGTCAGAAGCTAATATAAGGACCTGTGAGCTGTCAAACAAAGCGAGGTGATTGATAGTGACCCCACCCTTCTCCCCGACTATATACGCAATGGCTGTGATGTTGTCAGACGATGAGGAAAGAACATGCAGATGACTTGCTCACCTTGTGTGTGTGCGGCAATTTGGAGGGGAATTATCGAGATATCAGCGATGCGAAGATTCTTTGTACCGTGCACCTTCAGTTCTGGATCTACGACACCTTGTTTTTCCCTCGGTAACATAGAACACGTTCCCAAGCTATCTAAAAAGAGATGAGCCGACAAGAATATCAGTAGCAATACCAAATCCATACGCCAGCTCGTAGCCAGAGTATCCTTGATGTATTCTAATTGGCAGGAAACCTTGAGGAGGATACAGTGGGCGGCCAGGTCGTCGCGTACCTCTGAGTTCTTCATCGCTTGTATAGAGAGAACCTGGCTGTAGCTCATCTCCGACGTAAGCAGATTTCATGGGCTCAGTCTGTGCCATGGTTCTTGTATACTTGATTCCCTGGATTAAAATATCCATATCTAAGCGCAAGTCAAGGCGAGGACTAGGATTAATCCAGAGATAGCCGAACCGGAATCTCTCTCCAAGTACTTAGGGTCAATATCAGGATCATCTAGAGGGCTATTAGTTCTTGAGTGCTAGATAAAAACATCAGAGAGGCGTATTGGTCGCGATGAAGCTGATGAATGGACAAACAATGGTTCCTCGTGACAGGGGATGTGGGAGGAAAGCCAATAATGTAAAATATGTCTTGTCTCCTTCGGGCTTTACTAAAGCAAAGGGACCACTTGGTTATTTCAGACTCCAGTGGGTGATACAGACACTTACATTTCGAAGAAAACAGCATAGGGATAGAAGCAATTTCAATATCGGGGGATTCCTTTGAGTGCAGACTGTCAAGCTGCATGTCAATCTGCTCTCGCAAACCGGGATGGGTTCCCGGGTCACTCCTGAGAATGTTGGCGTCTTTTTCTATCTTGGCGACCACAGTGGATGCGTCGGCAGCTTTTATATCGTTCAATCGGAAGAAAGCGAAACTAGACAACCCTTTCCTCAACGGACCCTCGCCTTCAGCGCTTACGATAGTCATCAGAATCATAGAATATAGCAGGAAGTAAAGATCGAGACGAACTATAGTTTTTCTGCTGCCTGTGCTACCTCAGGTTTCCGAAGAGAGTCGAATGTCTGGTGCTTGGCAGAAGGATCAAGTTCGTAGGAAACAGGGACAAAGATGTGATCCTGCAGGTTCTCTCCAACGCCTGGAAGTTCGAGTTTGGTTTCAATACCAATTCTAGACAGTATAGCTGAGTTTCCTATGCCTGACAATTCAAGGATTTGAGGATTTTTGATCGTCCTTCACACCTCTCAGAACGATAGGTGCAGAAGTCCATTGGTTAACATACCCTGCACTTAAAATGACTTCTTTACAAGCGCTGATGATATATTTCGTGTTCTGGTGGATAAACTCTACACCGGTCGCAACTAGGTCTCCTATGTTGTTGTCATGCGCGAAAATGATGCGGCAGACCAGGGCTTGTGTGAGGACCTGACAGGATGATGATCAAGTATCCTCCGAATGAGATACAGCACCCACCGTCAAGTTCGGGCGATCTTGGACAGGAGCTAGATAGGCCGTCATTGAAGTAGAACGAGTCCATGTCTTTGGGTCGATAGTCGAAGAAGGGAACCACACTCCATTGACCTAATAAATCGTCAGTCTGACCTCCGATTCACAAAGCATCAATGGATAAGTTTTACCTTCCCTTGATAAGGATCATCCAAGGCAGTGATCCCCATGTTCAAAAAAGTTTCCCTCAACATAGCATCAATCGTATAGGCATGAGGAGGAACGGTGGTCTGAAGGGGCCCGGAAGAACCTCGATCATCGCCATATGGATGAGGAAAAAGGTCAGCCACCTCTTTAGATGGTGGATGAAATCTCCCAAGAAAATCAGGAAATGTTGTAGGAACTATTGATGAGGGATATCTGACCGTTCTATTTTCCTAGAGTAACGATGGAACTCGTTCCAGTTCCATCCATGATTTCCCAGTCTTTCAAAAATATCGATATCAACTGCAGGAGGCAAGGTCCACTCAAGAAAGTTAATACAAGAGCTTCCACCTGTCACCAGATATTCATAACGAGCATAAAGCCATGAGGAAAAAAAGAGATTTACCAAGACCTTTCCCACGAGACCAAGGAATTTCTCTGCCGTTCGAATGCTTTTGCTTCGCAGTCACAAATCCCCAATCATACTATAATTGTTGAGGTTAGGTTGCTTCGAGTAGTACTCACTAAGGCGAGACCTACTTGGGGATTGCCGAGTTGCCGGCTATATGGAGCTGGCACCAAAGTCATGGGGTCATTAATGGTGTTGTCGCCAGCCTCAAGGACAGCCACAGAAAACGAGGAATTCTCAGAAAGACGTGCCGCGAGGGCGAGACCTGCGGTCTACCATGACATGCTCAGTCCAGGAAGAAAAGAAGAAAGAAAGGATAACTGATAAGTACTCACACCTCCACCAATAATGACAAAGTCGTAGACTTTGCCTATAACCTCAGAGGCATTGGCAGTGATCATTTCAAATGCTCGAACTAGTCTTCCAGTAAGTTGCGCGGGTCCTCGGAAAAGGGTTGATGTATTCTGTTCCTGGTGGAACCACTTTTATAGATAAGGCAGAGTTCTGTAAATTACCAGGCTGCCATCATGGCCGCGCGACAATGGCTTTAGTACTAAATGCGGTTGTCAAGGACAGATCACCTGAATCGGTGACTCCAGCTATCTCAATTGATTTCAAGTTGACATCTGAATTTGTCGACTTTTTCCGAGGGAGGAATCTCCGTATGTTAATTGGCAACTTCAAAATTTCTCACGAGATGCTAGAAAAAATAATCATATATTATCCTATCAATGAACTTGGAGGACGGTACAAAAGAGGTTCACTTACATAAGTGGTCATACGACAACGATGACATACAGCCAGAAGTATCACCGTGTAAATATCTTCACAAGATCGTTCTAATGGTTTTGTGGACAGATTGTCAAAGGTGTTCGGCTCGTAAATGCGCCAAAATCGATTACTCAACCAGGTGAACAATTTCTGCATTTCAGAATATTCAAAGCGACTGTATAAATTCCTAGAACTCTTCATTCGCCAACCAGCGGTTAATAAGGGCCAAGGCTTCCTTTGGCTTATCATAAGGCACCTGAAATTACCATAAGCATCAACACCAACCAAACCGAAACATGAAATCACTTACCATATGTCCAGCCCCCTCCACCGTAGCAAACCTCAAGCCCCTTGCACTCCTCGTCACGCCTGCCCTCTTCCCCTCAACTTCCCAAACACTCAACTCTTTCCCAGCAAACTCCTGCTGCCCACTCCAATCGAGCGCCCTCGTCCAACGCTCGTTGCCGACCCAATTACATATCCAATCATACGACCCTACGTAGATCAAGACGCGGACGTTACGTTCAAGAAGCGCTGCTATGTGGAGGGACGTCGCGGTTTGCTGTTGATCATTTGAGGCGTCAAAGGCGAGGGCGACCCGGTTGGAGCAGATAGAGTATTGTGCTGGAACGGACGGGTCAACGCCGAGGAGGGAGTGGGTACTAGTATTGTTAAGGTAACTTGTGATGTGTCTTGTCACCGGATAACATAGGTCGCCCGGTTCACCTTCGCAATCCTTACTGATATCATACGGATTCCTGCCTAGTAGGTGTAAAGATGAGTTAGTGGTATTGTGATTAGCAACCAACCAGTAGCATAGAAAGGAGCCGAAAATGCTCCATCACAGAAATCGTATGCAGCGCGGCAATTGATATTATCGATGATATCCATGCAGGACTCTTTAATCCATTTCTCACAACGAGGAATCTGCACGTGTGAAATGTTTAGAACGAGAAGTATCTGCTGCAATGAAAGTGCAAACAAGTTTCTTGAGATGAACGCAAGAGCTAAACAAGCTGAGAAGGACCATAATTGACAAAATCTATAGACTCACGCGATGTCCACAATCGGTTGCACAGAAGCTGCAGTACACACCATATCGTAGTACGATAGGATCGTGCTTAACATATCAGTCCATCCGTTTCCTGTAAAAATTATCATTGTTCTATCAATTTTGATGGTCTGGAGCCATACCAATGATAGCAGAAGTGAGGTTTATCGGGGTCAAGCCTGCCTCCACAAGATGGGCATTCTGATCATACACTTCAGACGCGAATAGAGGTATGTATCGACCCTGAAATAGGAGTAAATTGAGGAATGTGTGAGGAAAAAATTCTGGCTTTCTGCGCAGACGTACACCATAAGATTCACCAGCCATGTGAAACGCCCTGCCCTTGAATTTGCTGAAGTTCTCGAAGAAAATGGCGACAAAGGCAGCGATGTCAACTGCGGCATCTTCGGACGTACCCTGTATGAATATAACCAGATAACACTCAATGAGAGCCTGAGCAATATGAGAGGTTCATACCACGAATTCACCGTAATCCGCGTAGGAGTATCCAACACCGATTGGTTGATCCACAAAAAAGACATTAGCATTTGAATTCCATGCTTCATTAAAGTAATTCGTGCCATTCGCGTCAGAGATCCTGCAAGGTCCTGTAGAGGCAAAGATACATTCTGTCCTGGAGACTAACGTGAAGGAGTAGCTGACCAAGCTCCATAAATACAGCAAGAGAAGAGGAACATCCGGGACCTGGTCAGAGTTGAATAAGATGGCGCCCTGAGAAACATCTTTTCACTCTCGCCTCCGGTCGTCCAGAAAATGACATCGTCCTTATCAGGATCGTTCCTGCTCTCAAAAAAGTAGAAGAAAAGATGCCGCGCCTCGATGTCAATATAACCAGTATACGAACTAGAATAGGACATCAATGACTATGTCAAAGAGAAACTGATACAGAACTATGAAGGATATACATACTTGACGCCTCCGTCACAAAACTTCGTTTTCTTAATCCGGACGGAATGAGCAGGGAAAGCTGGATGATTCAGGAGAGCGTATTCTTTCCGTGAGAGCGCGGAAAGGTCCTCGAAGGGGGTAAACAGGCCTTCGTTGTAGACCTGATGATTCAGGCTAACAGAAGGCGCGTGAATGTCATGACTATCCCTCCCTAAGTAGATAGGCTCTTTGGACCGAGAGATTGGGATTTCTAGAAACTTCTGTGTAGCAGATACAATGACTGCAAAGTGTGACAGAAGTGCAGGAAAGAGATGCAGCCTCCTCAGTAGTTCGAACATTCCAACGACGGGGAAGGAAGGAACTTTCGTTTAACATGTGGGAAGCTCTTTGCGGTTGGATGGTTGGACTAGAAATCTTATCTCTATTCCTATTTGAATGTAGATTAGATTGATCGAAACCACATGGCATCCAACCGTAGAAGACGTCTAAATCATTGTCTGCGACGGCGACTGCGGTCAAAACTATATTGTCCATCCATCAGGTAAACTACGAAGTATCTTGAATTGCTCAACATGCGTTGCTAACTTATTTTTCAGACTGAGTAAAGCTAGGAATACACACGATTAACGCCGGTTTCACGCGGGGATTTATTGTTAATATATAGTCATCTGAAGTGTCGAGATATTGAGGACATCACTCTGGAAAAGATACTATTCCGACAAGCCACAGGTTATTCGTAGGCGCAATCCCGTGTTTGCATGTCCGGGTCTTCACCACATGCCTGCTACCTGGATGACGCACACGTCAGGACAAAAAGGAGCGGCTTAGACTTGATGCAACATTCTCTGCTCTCTAACACGACCCCGTGTCTTCCTTCTGACCATGAGTGGCACCGGAATCCCGTGTTTGCACCACCTGCGAGTCTATTGAATTCTCGGCGTCCATCACTTGTTGAAGCAGATTTGGAACAGTCCTGGAAGAGACGTGGGAGAAGGGTCGAAGTTGTCGAGCAGGTAACAACTGAACCTGCCTCTCCCGATGATGGCACGAACTTCCGGAGGAGTTTGGAGATTGACATGAAGGGTCTTGTTGGCGATGCAGTAGGAAACGTATGTTACCTTAATCGACCCTACGGAGTAGTACTGACTTATTTCAGATGAGCATTAGCCCTTCCTCTCGTGATATTGTACTAGCTGCGTCAGTCTCTCAAAGACCTAAACCCAAGTTGGAAGCCTGACTTCTCGTTCCATAGTCGTCGAGGGCTCTTTATCATAGATTTGAAAGCACCACTTGAGATACCTCGATTCCTTCCGCAGGGAGGTACCTGGGATGTGGCTGACGTACAATGGAACCCTCATCACTCTCGTGCAGAATATATTGTGTCCACGTCAAGCGAGAAATTGTGGGTACTCCCACGTTCTCTCGAGTTTCTTCTTCTCCTCCTCATCTCTTCCACATAGGCTGATTTGGAATCTTCTATTAGTGGGGAAAACATCAATAGATTTTATTCTTCAAGCCCATTATCGCGCCATTACCGATATCAATTGGCATACCACCGAGTGCGACATTGTCATCAGTACAGGGATTGATTCATGGTTATGGGCATGGGACCTACGAGCGACGCGAAAGCCGATATTTGGCCTCTCTGCGTTCAAAGGTAGCATAGATTATACCTTTTTTCTCGGCTTATCCTCCGTATTAACCTATGTCCTAGCTGGTGGTACTCAAGTCAAATGGAATCGTCAAGACGCGAATATTCTTGCTTCATCACACGCAGACGAGGTACTCATTTGGGACCGTCGAGTGAGTCCTTATGACGCACCTTCACATTGACTCCACTCTCAATGAACCTCCATCAGAAAGGTTCCCTTCCCATCAAGTCTATTAAGGCTCATGGTGCAAAAATCTACGGTATTGATTGGGCACACGACCGACGCGATGAACTTGTCACATGCTCCCTCGATAAGACTATAAAAATTTGGGACACATCCACCGAGGATCTGGAACCAAAATCGACTATACACACTACATACCCTATATGGCGCGCTCGTACGCTTCCTTTTGGACGTGGCGTCCTGAGTCTGGCGCAACGCGGTGACACTGCACTTGAGATGTATGCTGCAGGCAAGACAGATATGCCGGTAGAGAGATTTGAGGGTCATACCGACGTGGTCAAAGAGTTTGTATGGAGAAAGGGCGGGGAAGACGAGTACCAGCTTATCACCTGGTCAAAAGACCGCACACTGCGTTTCTGGCCGGTCGAGCCTGAGGTCATGGAGGTTACTTCTTCGTCAATCCTTGTATCTCGTCTTCTCACTATCACTACAGCAAGTTGGCCACATTGTATCACCTCACAGAGAACGGCGTTCTTCACAAAGTGAACGCTCACCTAGTATCTCCTACCGCAATCCACCCGAAGGCACCGAGTATCTCCCCGTACTTTCCGCCCCCGTTGGTCACCGCTCAATTTTAGCGGAAGTACGTGCACCATTGCCTCCACGTCCAATCCCACATGCGGGTGCGCGTAGCCAAGGCGGCACCATGAGCCGTGGTGGACCGAACAACAACTCAACGCGGAATCCAATGGACGCGATCACTTGGCTTTCGATCGTGAAGGTCGGCGGGCGTAGGGGGAGTAGCGACGGTGGCGCTGGAGATAGTGGGGAGAGGTCGAGGGTGCGAGAGAAGCTCCTGGAAGGGCAGAGCAATATGAGTGTTGATAGAGTTGATGGTAGCCATTTTGACCCAGGAATGGACGGTGATGATGAGAGGGAGAGGGAGAGGGAGATGAGGAGGAAGAGAAGTGAGAGTCGGACTCGAGGGGAGGGAGAAGCAAGTCAGAGTCAAACGCAGACGTTACAGGAGGAGTACGTTCACATCGCTGATCCTAGTAGCGTGCTGATGGTTTCCAGGATAACTTCAGTATTGAAGAAATTGCACCCGATCAAGGTTAATCTCGAGAAGGTGAAGATGAGTTCTGTCTCTTCCCTATTTCTGAGCTCACTCATAATTTCCAGCATGATCTCATGAAGAAGCGAACTTGTACTCTCGGGTTGCATGGACCATGGGGCGGAACTACCTCTGTCTTCATCCGCGTAACTTTCACCTTCCCTCGCGATTATCCACACGCGACTCACCCAGCCGGCACACCCACTGTGGAAATCGAGCGTAATCCTCTTATCTCCCTTAAAGATCGTGCATTTATGCTTCGTCGCCTTGCTGTCCTTCGAGAACAACGTCCTTGTCTGGAAAGTTGTCTGAGATTCTTGCTTTTCCGCGATAACGATCGTCTAGGGGTAGCTACTCTCATGGAATCTGAATCATCCTCTTCAGAAGGTGAAGAACACGCGGCCTCTGCTGGAACACGGAAGAACAGGGATGTCTCAACCACAGCTCTCAGAACCGTGAAGAACCTTGTCGAACCCAGGACTTCACAGGGAACATTTGGGCCGAATGGTAGGTCTCAATCAGACCATTCACATTTTATCTCATCTCCTTTCGTCTATAGGTGAACTGGTTTGTTTCTTCCGTGCGCCAACGCGTATCGTGAAAAACGTGTTGCGTGGATTGTCAGACTCGCCAGTAACCCCTTTAGAGGAACCGGTTTCTGCCCCTCCTCCTCCGGCTGACGCTGCTTCAGCCCCTCGGATGTTCCAATCTCCTTCCTTGCTCTCCGATGCTGTCAGACGCCTCAGCCTTTCTGCAAAGGATCGCCAACAAAAGGTAGCTGATATGCGTCGCCTTGGCGATCGTCATAATATTCTACGTATCATGACCAATCTGCTCACGCTTCAGCCTAAGTCCAAGTTGACCCAAGGACCAGAAATCTCTGAACGACGGCCACTCGGAGATTTGTTGAAAAGTTATGCCCTCCTTTCAGCCCCTCCTCGCAGCACCGTGTTTCTGGGGCCAACAACCAATATTGCAGGTGGTGATCGTAAGGTAGCGGAAGATTATGTATTTGGAGTTGCGGAAGATGTTGGTCAACCCCCCGAATCCGGATGTGAGGGTGGTTTAAAAGACGTGTGCGCAAAAAACGCAAGATTTGCGAGGCAGCACGGGAGATATGACCATGAACGTGTATTTAAAACGTTACAGGCCCTTGTCCCTCCGCCTTCGCGGACAATAACGGCATTCGACCCGCTTGCAGTTAGGATTATAATGGGACTGTACGTCCACTGTTTAAGGTATCTTGTCATTGACCTCTTGCTTGTCTACAGATACGTCGATTTCTCAAGAAATAAAGATATACAAATGCTAGCAATGCTATCCGTGCTTCTTCTGCAAACCCATGACTTGATGTTCTCGAATACTCCTACAACTGCTACTACGGAAGAGATTACAGGTCTTCCTGTAGCGACCCGAAGATATGGCGGAGAGGATTACTTCAGTCTCACTCCACAAAGCCCTCAAAGTGAAAGGCCTCCCATTTCTGCTCGTAGACCTTCCACCGCAAATGTTCCGCAACAACCCGGTACCTCAGTTCCGTCTTCAACTTCCTCTCGTGGCTCGTGGTCCAGTCTATTTAATACGGGATCTATGCGACAGTTCATGAGCGGAGTGCAAGACTCACTAAAGGAGGGCTTGAATCTGCCCCTCGAAGGATCTACAAACATTAATTTTTTCCCTGCGAATCCGCACGTTGCAACGCGGCCGCGTATTCACATATCCGTCAAGCCTGATACTGCAAGAAGTTCTCTAGAAAGTATCCGTCGACAGCAGAGGAAAGAGCAAGGATTTCTAAGCTCAGAGCCGAGATCGCCGATTTCCCCAATTGTCGCCACAGTAGCATCGAAATCATGGAGCGAGACAGGACCCCATCCGCTAAAGCTGTCACCTTCTTTCTCTTCAGCTTCCACTGGACATACTCGACGGAAAACGTCAGCAAAAATCAGTGATTCCAGCAATGCTCGCGTCGATGAGATAAAGCGAAGGATTGTCTTAAAACCAGCAATTGAAGTTGGACCAGAAATGTTCGTCGTGATACCTGACATCCCTTCTTTTTGACGAACACTCTCTTTTTCAAGACGTTATGATCTGTTTAATAAGAACTTCCTCGAGCAGCTTCGGCTGCATGTCCGTTTTTATGCAGATCTCATGTGTAGATGGCGACTATACCACAAACGTCTAGAGCTCTTGAAGTCAGTCAAGAGACAAATCACAACTCTCGACAGGAACCGGAAGCTTATGATTGGTTTGTCCCACCAGTCCTATGATACTGTACTACATTTTTAAGTCGCCTTCCCGCAGGACTTGTCCGGACGTGCACAAGATGTTCAATGGCTTTACCACCAAATGCTAATCACTGTACTTCATGTACTGCATCGTGTTCTATGGCAAAATGCAGTATCTGTCGGCTTCCGGTCAAGGGTGAGTTCAAGATCCTTAATCTCTGCATGACGCATATCGATGTATGCCAACCAGGATTGTCGAAAAGTTGTCTACAATGCTTTCATGTTACACATATATCTTGTTGGAATGAGCTTGATGTACCCATATGTCCAACAGGTTGCGGATGCTTTTGTAATGGCATTGAGGAGACGCAGACGCGGCCGTCAAGTCGCAATGGCCCACCGTTGTCTCCGCCATCAGCAAACTTGATTTTATCATCTTTCACTTCATACCTATAGGACCCAGAATGTACCCATGGTGCATTGGTTCCAGCCCTAGCTCTGTCAATTTGCATTTATAATGCTTTTCTTTACATATTCTCAAAATTCAGGCAATGTTCATTTGCGATGTCTTTTATCGTTGTGACATTCATAGACTGATTGAGTCATTCTATGTGTAAATACATCAAGTCGAACAAATGTCCATACAACGCCAATTCCAAATTCCCCAGTATCATAGATGAACCAATGAAATTTTCACACATGCGATATATAGGGCCTCGAACTTTGGCATGCATGCGAGTGATCTTTAACCGTTACGCCCATGATAGATGTATGGTTTTGACGCGTCATCTTTGACAGACCCGACTCGGCTGATTATTATCGATTATGAGTTGAATTGAATGGTTGGCATCTACTTGCGCTATATGGATGATACGCTATATAGATCACAGCTGATGATGATACGTCACTGTTCTCTCCTTGACGGTGTACACACATCCCGAAGTCGGCGAAATCGCTCAAGAGAATAGGGATAAACTGGGATAAATCACGATTTAAAGCTTGAAGCTTGAAGCATGATCCGATGAGCCCTGAGGCCTGAGCACTGAGTGCTAAGCTCCGAGGACTGAGGACTCATCCACGAAGACACGCTTGTCAATCAAGGTTGTCAAAATCTGTGGCTCCCAATCCAAGATTGAATCTTCATCAAGGCCTTTTTTGAGTACGACATCGAAGCAATTGAGCCATGGTAATTTGTATATCAATCAACTCAACGAGTCCCGGTCCCGATTCATACTGACAAACTGACTACGACCTGAACGCGTTGTTTGAAAAGGAGCCCCCAGATGGTTGATGCTGCTGCAGCAACTTTGCAATTGTACGGTCGTCTCGTCTTTTCCCTTTTGAGACATCTCACTTAGTTACGTGTGCAGAATCAGTAGTAACTACATCGATCTCGTCTCATTTAGTACGTACCATGCTGTTCCTCCCGACCTACATTCACTATCAAATATACACTGATAGCTCTACTTTATTATGACTATGCGTTGACATTACCTGCCGAAATTGACCGATTTTGGTCTACGCGGTCTTTCTCGTGGACTTCTACCTTTTTCTATATCAATCGCTACTTGAGTCTTTTTGGCCATGTCCCTGCCATTTTTCGAGACTTTTGGATATCTGGATCACAAAACGGGGCCGAGGTATTTTCCAGTCTTGATTCACAAAGTTTTTTATGCTCAACGGACCGTGACCGCGAGCGTTCTAGATGTAAAATTTTGTACATTTTCAGACCCCAAAAGCTGCTTAAACTTCTGCTGACCAGATGCGCTTCCCTCTCTGTCTTTCATCAATACCTCTTAGTGGTCATACAAGTCGTCGTCGGAAGTATGTGCATCGTCCACCACCCTATTTTACCATTCATTGACCGTGCCTGTGTTCTGCATAAGTCCTCCTTATAATACGGACCTATGCACTGTATGATCAAAAATTGAAAGTACTCCTGTTCATCTGTGCATGCGCGCTCGCAGTTATCATCTTTGGTGTGGTAAGGTGACCTTTTGTCATAAAATTCCCATACCCTAATTGGCCTGTTAGTTGTCCGTTGCTACTGAGCACGAGACCGCTGCAGCTGTCATCAATCCGCAGGTAACCTGCACCCCAGCACTAGATCACGATGAGTAAGTTATACAATAAGCCCTCTGCCTGAGAAGTCGTACTGATCTTAGTCCACACCAGTGCAACCCGTCTGTCCCTTTCATTGTAGTAATACGATCTGTTGTATAGCTGATCCTTCTGCCGTCATGTATAGGCCTTTCGAATGCATGGATTGCAATGCTTCTGTTCGATGTCCTGATTTTCAGTATGACCATATATAAATCATGGAGGCGGGGCGATAGGGTTAGAAGGTCTTTATTCAAGGTTCTTCTTCGCGATGGTATGCTTTCTGTGCGATCTGCTTCGCTGAAGTCTAATTTGCTATTCTTAGGTGCGATATACTTTGGGCAAGTGATAGAACTGTTGGCCCCAAAAAGATACAGATTGACGTCCAATTGTAGAATAATGGTGGTTATGACACTCGTGACTATTATCACATTTCGCGTGGGTGCAGATTTTTTTCCACCTTCTGACCTTGACCGACTTGCCTGTAGGCTTTACCTGTGAATATCTTTTGTGAACGCCTCCAATTGTCAAAGTAATGATACCCCTACAGGGTTATCAAAGAGGCTGTACTTCAACTCTTGGTAGTATGTAGGTGTTTTATACCTTCTCACATACGAAAGCCGTTCATTTTTATGATCAACTGTAGAGTGTCAAGCACGATGATAAGCAGACTAATGCTCAACCTTCGTGACCCAAAGTATTCGGTGGAATGGACTCACCCAACACATCAGTTATCAAGACTTCATTTTAACGCTACGACCAGTGAGACATCTTCGTGCAAAGGTCAGCAAGACCCCATAAATTAGCCTGGTTCGTACTATGTACGTCAATGTTGTTGGATCGTCTAAGCGACATCATGAAAAGTTAGTCATTGGAACCGAGGGCTCTTCAAGATTCCTTGTTCTGCTAGCTCGTACTCCCTCCGAATGCCCTCGTTCTCTCTCTTGTCTGGAACGAACTCGAACTTTCACCACGAAATAGCCACTCCCGGCTGTCACAGGACGTAGGTCAGGACAATTTGGCTTCTTTTACATTCTTATGTATAAGTATCTCGACGAGTAGTCAAACGAGCCGTCTTGTTTCGAAAGTGTTACGTCATTGTTACAGGAAGCCTCCGCTATTCCCTGTACCAAATCGATCACCTAGGCCTTGGGCCTCACGTATAAGCTTTGTCCGCTTAGAATCATCCATTAAACGTCCACTAATTGACATATCCCTTGAATGGTCCCAAATACGATCGTCTTTCTCTTTGGTGTCAGATTGACCAGATGTCCCATGTTGTGCGAGCAAAGAAGGACCACGTAATTTTTGCTGATAGATGAGTTGATTCGATAGGTATCGAGAGAATAGTCGTAGAAGACTCACCGTGTAGTCTTCTACACCTTTACGAATGATGTCTTCGTCCACTTTACGCCTCTTGATATCATCGCCGTCAGTATCAGCTTGGTTATCGACCGCGCGCCGCTTCTTGCCAGAAACTTCATCTGCGAGTCGTTGTTGGCGCTCAGCTGGTGTTTCAGTCCACAAAGAGTTGTCGGCCTTATTCGTTACAAGTCCCGCAGATTTCGAAAACTGACGGGCCTTGAGCTTTGTCGGATCGAGGTCTTTAATGGATATGATAGATAAGAAAAGGTAGTCATAGGTATGAAGACTCACTTCCTAGCAGATCTGATGACGACGGCGGAACTAGCATCCACTCATCTCTTTTCAGAGCTTTCGGTTTTCCCGCTTCCTGATAAAACATAAAGAAACGATACATGTCTGCTTTGCTACACAACTCACCTCAGCAACTTTGCGCCTCCTCTCCTCTCTTTCCATGAATTCCTGTACTGCATCCGTCTCTGCATGCTTTACACCAGCTGGTAATGGTTTTGGTCCAAAGTCGTCGTCGTCATCCTCATCGTAAGCTGCATGGTATTTTGGATCATATATTGGAGGATATGAGGGCAGAGATGGCCCAGAAACGCGTTTCTCTTCGTAAGATACGGTACGTACCACAACAGGAACGGATGGAGCCGCAGAGTGGGCCTGTTTCAAATCAGGAGGAAGCTCAGGAACATAATCGTCCTCATCTTCGTCGTCGGCATCAGCAGTCTGCGGATCCAGAAGTTCAGAAGGTATTTGAGGCCCCACAACAAGTTCTGCCTCTTCCAAGCGTTGTTGAAGATGAGGAGGGAGCTCAGGTCCTAAAGAAGCCATGAGGGTCGTTCAACGTCGTAAACGATGAGATGTTTATTCTTGGTTCTATTGCCAAATAAAATGATTGAATTGATGACAGAGTCGTGCCTTGTCCTCATTAACATGTCCGGACGAAGTTCTCTCCAGGTCCCTTCAATACCTGCGAGCTCTCTTGTCCCCCAGAATTTGGCTGCTCTGGCCGATCCGCCTGTCAGACAGGTTGACGCGGCAGCCATGGACTATCTTCTAATCGAATTGGTAAATACCCTGAAAGAATCATCTGCAGTCGCGACAGCTCGACAGAGGAAAGTCGAAAAAGAAATGATTGAAGCCGGACTGATACCGCCGCCTGTTCTACCTGCGCCTGCTGTGCCAAAGAAAGAGTCACCTCGCGATTCAGTGACAAGCCTGAATTCTAAATCTGGGAAAACAGCTTCAGTTGACGAGGAAGAAGAAGCTGTCCGAGTGCGTCTTGAAGCCATCGGCATACATGTGGGAGCGAATTTCACTGAAAGGTAGAGTTACTTTCCTCTATAAATGGAAGAAAACCCTCAGCCGTGTATTCAGGCTATGTCGCGATCGACAACTATTTGCGGAGACCCTCGATGCTATCAAGTTCATCTGTAAGGATATCTGGGCGGCCATCTGGGATAAACAGGTTGATAATCTTAGAACGAATCACCGTGTATGTTCTGTCGTATAAGTCCTTGAGTGGCTTGACTAGGATCGAGAATAGGGTGTTTATGTGTTGCAAGACAATGCATTCAAACCTATATCAAGACTATCGTCCTGGCAAGGCCGTGCAGAAGCACTCAAACGCGCCAAAATCGTATGTCGCAGTTCGGGAAGACGTTTCTTGAGAATCTAAGTTCTCACAACAGTATGCTGCCATGCCAGCGGGCATGATTCGAGGAGCGCTTGCAAGGCTCGGATACCACAGTACAGTCATGCCTGAGATTACGAATTTACCTCAATGTGGCTATCTCTGCTTCTGATGTGGTTACGATCCTGACAATCGCTTTTCAGGTACCTTTCAAGTAAAATTACCAAAAGGAACATAGAAGCGTAGCATCCTCGTTTCTTCTCCAGCGTCGTGAGTGGAACGGGGAAAGGGAGGACACGACTGTAAACTCAGCACGTGTGTATTGTTGACGCAACATCTAAGCTAGCCAGCACGCAACTGCTCGCATTGGTTTTTGACCTGGATTGAAACTAGGGTCACTATAGCCTGAAGACCTATCAAGTCAACTGTCACTGGTTCGATTTCTGGTGCATAGTCGATGTCCCGGCTACAATGAGACTATCTTCCGAAACATAGGTTTTTGTGCAATCATCCCCGGGAATATGGGGATGCATTCATTCCACAAGGAGCCGTGTAGTATGAATGCGTTATCATTTTCACAGCCGAATACGGACACCAGACATGTAGAGCAGCGTCGTTGACTTTCCATTCTACCTCAGTTCTTCGGATCCAAACAACATGAATCTGTTCGAAACCAACCTGGTGGATTTTCAAGGATCTAACTGATGAAACAGGCCTTTGATTCATTGCTTACCTAAGTATAAGAAGCCTATAACATCTTTCCTCGGTATGAATATTGATCTCCCTGTGGGTTTTGATAGTCCCCTAAGCATCTTGATGGTTTGATTTGTGCGGCAACAAACTTCCCTTCCGTGTATAAGCCCTTATATTTGCCGCGTCTGCCTTACCTTGCTTCTTTGTGGGCGATCCGGATGACTTCGGTCATCTACGGTTATTTATGGTCCCCGTGTCGTACGCAACGTCATGTATCTCGGAACTGGAAGTCAACGAGCTCAAGTGATAGAGCGACTCGGAGGCTAACATGCATATGTGGACAATTGCACGGGTTACCGTTATGTACACCGTCGGATTGTGACACTTGCTTCAGCAGGAGAGCAGTCAAAGTGGTGAGAAATGACGTACAATTTCTGATGTACTGAATTCAGCATCAGGCGCCCCGGTGGTGTTGAAGTCGGTGACACAGCTTGACCGTGGTAGTACTTTGCATGCCGGCACGTAATCGGTTGAGCTTGCCGATGACCCCAACCTTAATTAGATGTACTTTGTAATCTGGTAAGTTTTACTTGACAAATTATATCGTTCTCTCGAAAAAGGACAGACTGGAAGATATGTCAAACAACTTTACAGAGTTTAATTACAGCCAGGATCTCTTTTTGCAACATTACCTTTCGTCAAGCATTTCTTCATCGTTCCGACTAGCTGCGCTACCGACTCCGAATCTTCAAATCTTCAAGTCCTGAGCCGGGCCCGATCGTCGGGATCGTAGTTTCCAGAAGACTCGTGTGTTCGAGATTGTTAGTTATGGGTACCTACCCCTCGATAGGCTTATATATACCGTCCTGTGGGTGAGTTGCTCAACCCGCTCACTTTCTTTCCTCCATACTACATCTAATCACGTCTAATTCTTCTAGAGAAATAGCGGGAATGTCTGTTGAAAGCAAGAGAGATCCACCCAGCGGTGAGGCAGCTCTTCAGGATACCTTCCCAGAAGGTGGTGCAGAGGCCTGGTTGACTCTACTCGGCGCGTATGTGTTTAACCCAAGTTCCTTCATACTTCATCTACATTGTGCGCAGATTCTTAATACAATTCACCACCTTTGGGTATGTTGATCCAACATCACGAGTTTCGGGTGTTTACTCACCGAGCTGACAGTTACACCAATGCCTTTGGGGTCTATCAAGGGTATGCGATTTTTAATCGTTATAGCTATACAAGTGATTTAATCAACACAACAGCAACAGCATTTCCCTATGCATTACTCGGTAACTGACAGGCGACCAGATTTTTATGTCCGTGAATACTTGACGACGTACAGTACGAGTGCTATCGGGTAAGGACTCCGGTTTTTCACTGTGTTCATTGTTTAGCAATCTACAAGTTGGATTGGTGGAGTTCAGCTCCTCTTAGCCTTTACGTGTGGCATATTAACCGGAAGAGCTTTTGATCGGGGACACTTGTATGTTTCCTTCTCCTTTGTTTAAATGGCTCCTCACAGGCAACAATATAGTCATTACTTGATAATATGCGGCTCATTCCTTCAGTCTGTTTCGTGTAAGAGTCCCTGCGCTCTCTATTTCTATTCACTGGTACAGAATAAAATAACACCAGAATCAACAGATTTCATGTTATCAATATCTCAGAAGGGCAAGTTTTACCAAGTCAGTATGTTCTGTGCGTTTCCGTTGCTGCAAGTATCTCATTTTCGTAGGTCTTTCTCGCTCAAGGTATAGGTAGTGGGCTAGCCACAGGGATTGTCCACATACCAAGTTTCGGCATTCTTTTGTCGTTCATGACTCGGACTAATTGAAGATCGAGGTCTAAGCATCGTCTCGCATTACTTCTTGCGTCACCGATCACTGGCAATGGGAATTGTATCCACCGGTGCCGCTCTAGGTAAATGAGCTTTTTCAACGAACGTCTATGGCTTCGGAGCGACATTAACAGGGGCCGTGGTACACCCTTTCATGCTAAATTATTATTTCTACGGACCGTTGGGCTTTCATAATGGAGTGCGTGTCAGTGTCGCAATGAATACGACTCTCTTGATCATTGCCAATGCACTCGTCAAAACTCGACTTCCTCCCAAAAAGACGGCTTTCATAATACCATTACGAGAGTTCGTGCGTGATCCAGCTTATGTACTGACCATCATTGGGTATGATCAAGTCGTTTCTACTTGTGATGTTTGTGGAACAAGCCCTGATCTCCGTACAGCACAGTTCTCTTCATCTTTTCCTTGTTCTTCCCATTATTTTACTTACAATTGGGTGCTACCAGTCGTGGAGTCAATCCACAGTTGGCGTTCTATTGTGTACGTCTATGATTCATCAATGATATACAATACTGCGATGACGAGGCCATGACAGTTGTCCGTTCTGAATGCGGCTTCAATCTTGGGTCGAATTATTTCAACGTTTTTCGTACCTAGGATCGGCGTGTTCAATCTACTTGTTTCATTCGTCCTTGCTATGGCTGCATTGATCTATTCTTTCGGAGCCATGGAAACTGCAACTGAATTCTATATATTTTCCATCTTGTATGGGTTCTTTTCTGGTGGAGGTTGTCTTCGTCTTCGCCACTCTGATGAGCCACGCTGACTATACATATTATTATATAAGCAACCGCGCTCGGCCCTCCTACACTTGGTTCGATTGCTTTTCCTATACAAACAATCGGTCGTCTTATTGATCAATGACATACTTTCAGCATCTCTCGCCAAGGATATGGATGAAATAGGCGCTCGTATTGGCGTTGCATTCGCCTTTGCAGGTGCAATATCAATTCACCCTCTTCCTGAGAAAAATTAATAACATACAAGATCTTAGGAATTGGTGGTCTTGTATGTGAGTCATTCGAGGCAAGTATAGGAATTTTGTCATTACTAGATTCTAGCCGTGCCGATTGCAGGTACTCTGCTCACGAGCCGTTTCCATTGGTGGTAAGTTTATGATCAATTTCAAATTCTCCTTGATATTGACACTCAAAACTTGGACACAGGCGTGTCGTCCTTTTTGAAGGGGTAGGTGTTATGAACTCATTTCAAGGTAGCGTTCTGACCAATGTTTAGACAATTATGGCTCTCAGCACTGGATTCTTTATCATCGTACGTAGTATTATCAGTAAAAGGAAGGAAACGTGGTTTGTCTAGACACGAATACTACGCATATATTAGTGACCACTCAGGGGAAGCTCCGTTGATTGCTGATTGATGAGATATGCGTTGTTGTGCTGTTCCCTAGCTGGTCCGAGCCATGTTCATACACCCGTTGAAACTGGCCGAAGCTATATGAAACATTCTAACCCTGTAAAACAAACATTTTGACGCATTCTTTTGACCAACATTTATGTGTCATTTGCTAGACAAGCACTGGGCTACAAATATAATATAGGTCATAGGCATGAGACGATGTACCATGCGGCATTTTGGCTCAAGCGACATATAAAAACTTCGTCTTATCGTGCGGACTTCTCTCTAGATAATCACTTTCGACAAGTGCATCAATGCGCTTCTTAATCGCTTCGACCGTGGGCACAAAGTGATTCTTGACCGCATCGATTGTTGTCGTCTTGAGCTGCTCATACGTGAGCTCTTTACGTGCTTTCATGATGCGTACAATAGCCGCATCGAGATAATACTGTCTGTCACCTTCAATCGACTCGTTTGTTCGCCGTGACTCCTCGGGCTGTGCGCACAATCGTCAATCGTCGCAGATGTAGTAGATAATGAGGACATACCGAGACCTTCGCTTGTATAGAATTAATGTGTATTTTCGAGCGAGGATCATCAAAGTCGGCATTAAATATGAACACGTCGCTCTCATTGATATCCCGTCCAGGAGGGACTTTCTTCAGCACTTTTTTCTTCGCACAGGCCAAGCTTTGTAACACCCTGCGCAACTCCTCCGGATCTAAGAAAATTTAGTGGATTAAAATCAGCTTGAGTGACATCACGTGAACTCCAACCTATGCGCGTCTGTTCCAAGATATCAGGGTAGCGCCACTCCGTTTCAATGTTGAAAAGGAGGAGGACAACAGCTTGATACAGACTGACTGAGAGCTCTTTGTTACCGAGTTTGAAGCGACCCGTTAATGTGGCGGTTCCAAGCGCATGGTCCCAATCAAGTGTGTGCCCAGAATGTCTCGCCTTGTAATAATTATCGTACGCCGTCAACTCATCTTGCATCTAAAAAGGTGCATCAATTGCCGGCGTCAGAGTAGAGATACCGATCCCTACATTAGGGGACAGGTCAACACTTGTCTTCTGAACTGTGAAAGGCCAAGCGCTGCGCTGAAGGACCATGACGGAGAGCTTGCGGCCTGGGCTATCAACATCGAGCTTTGAATGATACTCTTTCACGAATTCTCTGGAAAGAGCCAAGTCCTTGAACATATCCTCACCCATTCCGAATTCTGGATCATATTCTTTTGGCGGAGGTGTTAGTCTTACACTCCCTGTGTTGTACATCAGAGATACGTACGCTCTTTCAATTTCTTCAACATGGCAGCTTCGAAATCGTCTGAAGCACTCTTCTGTAGCAAAAGTCGTTTTGCGAGAGATCGATGATAGAACGTCCTGAACACGTCTTTGTCCTCGGTGTAACGGTACAAAGCTAGTGCAGAGTCCAGAACAGCCTCAAATTCTGCGTCAGTGCTCGCACCCTGGCCTTTGCGCATGACGCGGTCTAGGTATTTGGCAATCATTTCAGATGGCTTATTGCGTCGCATTTTAAATCCCAAAGTGAATGCGTCTCCAAGTGCATAGATAAACTCGCTATTCGTTTGTGTTGTGATCACACTGGATGATGGACTCGGTTTCTCATCGAGATAAACAGTAGTAATGACTCTGTCTGCAAGACGCTTGAAGTCCAACAGACGGTCTACCATCTTATCATCGTCTTTGTCATCCTTGACACAATCTTGAACGCGTTTCTGGAATAGATGGTCATCACAGTTACAAGATGGCGTTCGGACACTTACGAGGACATAGGCTCGAAAGGCTCCGATCAGAAATTTGACACCATCTACGCGCTTGAAGAGGCGGTACATTGTACCAAGACTGTGATAATCTTGATTCTCGACATAAAGACCGACGGCTATACGGAATGAATGAGTTAGGCAAGCTATGGTTTTTGTGGCTTGGGTGGACCGTACTGTTATTTGCCAGCCATTCCAATCGATCACCCCAAATACATTCTTCTACTGCCTGCCGCACAACGTTCCAACTCCCTACCGGAAGGATATCTTTGGACCGCTGTTCTTCCTCTTCAATCCGTACCATGATATGGCCGAAGAATTTACGCGCATTTAGCATGGACTTCGACAGCTCTGCAGTTTCTGCAGTATAAAACTCACGCGTGATCTTGATGTAGAACGTTTCAAACGCATGATATTGATTATGCAATGCCAGATGGTTTATGAGTTTTAGAATTTCAGGGCGGCGTGAATGCGTCATGCGAAATTTTCGTTCATAATTGATCCACTGAGACACTCCTGTCCTCAATCGCAGCTGAATCTGAGGACTCTCAAATATTCGTTCAGAGAAGAGAGAATATGCAAGAGTACTAGAGAATATCATGAATGTTGGGATGACTCAGAAACTTCAAGGACATATACCGAATGTTGACCAACTGAGGGTTGCTAACAACATAGACTTGATCCAAAAATGTTAAGAGAGACACAAGAAGAGACTAAAAGTCAAGACATATTAGACCAGAAGAACACTTCACACAATACTCACGATTTTGTTTTCAAACCATTCACAGTTTTCAACGAATGTCGATAGCCATATGATGGGAAGATCGTCTTCATCTTCTATTCTTTTGACCGCAACCTCCCCGGTTGCAAGACTAATAGCCAATCGACCAATTGATTGTTCGAATTCAAGCCTCAACTTATCGTACAAATCTTCCCCTCTGTTTGCCACGGAAACGACATATCGGCAGGCAGTATATATGCCCTGATACGAGGTCGGAAGAACTTCTCTAGAATCCTCTGATCCTAACTCTACAAGTGGTGTCAGAATGGCCCTTATAGACCGTTGCAAAAGAGCCAGATTCCGAAGTAATTTGGATCGTTCATCTCCTTCACCAGTTCTAATCACTATAAATCGCGTCACTATGAAATTAAGGCTTGTGAAGTGGATGGATCCCTACATTTGTCTCCTGTGACATTGAGCTTGATAGGGCCCTGCAGAGGCTCGTGATTAGACCTAGATGCAGAGCTGATGTCAGAGTCGGTGTCCAAGCGAGCAACCTTGCGACGAGGAGATGCCGACCCATCGAAATTTTCTGTCACTGGGGTTTTGAGCGCAGTGAACGCGGTCGACGTCTCAGGCAACGTTAACAAGCTAAAGACATCCATCATCGTTGTTCGGTATGTCCCAATAGGATCAACATAACAAAATAATTACCAGAGAATTACAGCCTTAATTTTACATAATAACCTTCCGTCGACCCTTCTTGCACTACAAACTTGTGGCATCAACGAACGGCATGTAAGATTACAAGTATGATTCGAGTCAGAACGTCGACCACAAGGAAAAAACAAGAATAAAATTTGGGCCGTCACGCGGCTGGCTCACAGACGATTCATCATCTTAAAAGCTTGATCAGAAAGATTGATTTAAGATCATCTGGTGACTTGGGGGCCATTTAGGGTTGCCACAGGATGTTTCCCTTGGTTTTTGAGTTTGGAAAGGGTAAAATTTACATGTTATACGGGTTTTCAGCCTGGACCTGACTTTGCCCTTTGTGGCAAAGTATATGGATGAAATTTGCGCTGTACCTCTAATCTCTATCAATGGGGTCTATAGACCGGATGCACGGCAAGATAATTGTATCTTTTCCAGCAAGATTTCAAATTTGAGGTCTTGAGGTCTCAGTAACCCAACCAGTGACGTCAGAATAAATTGTGAAGTACTGAACACTTCGACAGGCGATGTCTACATCTATGTTCTTGTTCTTCTTATTAGGACAACCTTTCAGTCATGATACCAGATAATGATCTCGTTTAATCCGTACACCATGATTACGAAGACTTGGATGGTCCCGAAGTCGAGAGCGCCACAGTGATTTGATAAAACTTTTCGGCAATACCGTTTGAGAGGAAGTCATGGAACTTGTGTTGTCATGAGGATACATAGGTATTCGGAAATGTGGCATCAGTTCCCACCTTGGTCGTTCACAAAGTTACAAAGTTAAGTACAGACTGAATTCAGAATTTTCTGAGTGCAGAGAATTTTACTTTCCTACTGCTCCCACCGCGAGTGATAAGATCTCAAGACTGACCGGCATATCTGCACTTGATTTAGAATATCGCGAGAGGCATCATCTATCTTGAGGAAGTCACAGGAATCATACTTATCGGATGGCCGGTGGTCACGGCTAAGTTTTCCAGAACTACTACAAGTGACAGCTGATGATGGAGACTGATTTGACAGCAACGACCGTGACAACTCGTAGTACATAGATTCGGCCACCTGTAGATCCTGGTACACGTGCATTGCCGATGAAATAATATCCCTCTGTCTCCAAAAAAGGGGTGTCAGGTAGAATGAACTAGGGGATATGAATAGGCCCATACGTTCGGAACTTTCATCGGGGCGATGGTGGACCTTTCTTCATCCGCAGGGACAGAATGCACATTGCAAGTATTTTTGCGTCTGATACACCATAACTCAATTCTACCATCAGCTCACACAGTACCCCGATGGTACGAGGACGAATCATCGGCTGCATAGTGATATCACCATCTATTGTGACAGATTACGAGAATTGAAATGGACGAGTTCATCTATGGAGCTTAAGAAGGGCAGCTGTGAAAGTCATCGCGATTACGTCTGATTGGAAAGGTACCTTACTTGTCGCGAGCCGCGACAATTCCAGAGCTATATCTCAAATTAGTAGCATTCCTCACTTCCAGTCGACTGTCCTCTTGCATCCTTTTTATAGCCACTTAGAACATGTTCTATTGACCATCTGACTTACATACAAATGCAGATTGGGAGAACCTGAGATGAAAGCTATTCTTCATAACACACCCTGGCCCCTTTGAAAGCGGTGTCTGATTCAAAGGTTATGCAAAACTTCTATGTGTCATCAAACCAACCATGGGATGATTGGTTAATCTTACGGCCGAGTGGGAAAAGGATAAAGTACTCGCGAGAGCAAGAAACGAAAATCGATTGAAAACTAAAACAGGACATAATCATAAGACCGAAGCATGTGAGGAAAAGAAGCTTTGACTGCGGATTTTGTGATATGATACGTCGTATGGCGTAAGCGTGTTGGAATGACTAAGTAGCAGGCAAGCCAACCCAGAAAATCCAGCGAAAGATGATTTGCCAAAGGGACACTAGAAAAGGAGCTGACCTGGAGGTCTCGGCAAGGACGCCAGGCAGCTAGTTTAGTAAATCGGCATCGCAACCTCTTGACCGGCGTCAAAAGTGATGAAACAGTGTTACTTGGGGCCATAGCGCGAAAGGAGGTGGCTATATGTATCAGATATCTATTTGACATGGAGTAATTCGAGCGCTGAAAGATAAGCGAGTCGTTCGAATGTACTACGTTGACGCACCGTTTTAGCACGGTTTTGGCCACCTGGGACAAACCTACAAATGACAGTTGATGCTTCGAACCATCGTTTGGCTTCATCAAGCATGGCACCACTGTGGAGATCCCCGGCGCGTAAGTAAATCACAAGTGAATGTTGGATAGATTCATAAGACAGACTGCAAACATTCCGTGCCGGTGTTGTATGTTGTTGCGAGAAGCCATTGTCTTTCATCAATAGGATACGGCTAGAAGATTTTGTAATGATAAGCACATCTTTTGATCAGTTGCGGAGCACGAATTATGCTAGACAGTGTGTTGTCCAGACCTGGTCGCCATCATGGTTGTCTTCGATCACAATCAGGGCTTGTTCTACATAACCAATGGCTTTTGCCCGGTCCTCGGGCGTGTTACGCGCGAGAATAATTGTACAAATCGCTCTAAGCCACCGTGAAAATTTCTCGACTGATAGATGGTTGTGATCTAGGCTTGCACGAAGAAGCGCCTTTTGTTGTGAACCAGTTTGGGAAATTTAAATACCGGGTGGGTGAAACAAACCTCCAAGCATCCATATAGAACTAGGATAGATGGATTTATGTGAGCCATGGACTGTCAACGACAGTTGCAAAGTAAAACAATGTCATTACCCACCATTGATCGGACAGTCCTTCTCAACCCACTACCAATAGATAGTATGAGAGAATCATAATTAATTGAAAAGCTTGAGATCAAAAGGACTTACCAAGATGTCGGCCACAGCCTCGTATGTGCCGAGAGCCAATGGTCCAGAACCAGCAATTTCCTATTGTAGCATCTAATGATCAGAAAGTGGCAGCTCCACAAGAGTAAACCTACCTGTACCAGTTTGGGTATTTGGTCCCAGATCTTCGCACGTGTAAGAAACTCCGCTTCAAAGACCTGTAACGTGTGCATGAAATATTGCATGCGAAGAAGTTCTTCGTCTTTCTGAACTTTCCCCTTTTCCATGATCGAGAGAATACGCTTTTTACAGGTAACGATTTCCGCGGTAATGGTAGATGCTTGTTCCGCCTGGAATGAGAACAATTAGTTGTCGTGAACGATGGCAGGACACAAATAGATCACGAATTCGCACATCCATCTTGCCGTTTGACGCGAGGCTTGATTCACGAGCAGAGAACACTATCACATTCTGGCTCGTGAGTAAATGGAACTCGACGTAGTAGGTGAGATATCACCGTGTCCAGATACCGCGGAGAAACTTGCGTTGACAAGATGAGAGTATGTCTCACTATCCATTTCAACCGGAGATGCCTGGCAGAGAGCCTCAAGGAGCTGAAGATTGCACTAAACCAGCAAGCCTCTGGTACAGCATTCAAGAACCTACGCATCTAGCAATATCGAATAGGTCGGCAATCTTCTCCTCACAGCGTTCCCATTCTGAACATCCTTGGACAGCACAATTATAGGCAGTCCTCCACAGCCACGAGACATCCTTGCTTATGAGAGACATCGCTTTTTGGGTGCAAGCAGCTTCCGTGAGGATTCTAGCTTGTAGAAATTGCACATATGCGTTGTCAGATGTGGGAACCTTCTGACTTCGACATGGACCCACCAGTTCGGAGATGATTCACTATGGTGTCAATCAAATTTGTCCTGGAATGGTAGAGATATATAGCAAGAAGACGGCAGAGATATGGGTCTAAGCACCTGTTAGCCGCGGACTCGCCAAGTAAACCCAAAGCAAGCCTAATGATGCATCTAATCAGAGTCATAGCTTCGACAGCTGTTTCGCCGCTGTTAGATAGTTTCAGAGTCTGGAGAAGGGCCTCTAGCACCGAGAGAAGAACACTTTTCATCTCCGACTGGTGTGAAAGCTGAGTCGCCAGAAGCAGCATATTTCGGTCGAAGTCCGGAGCATCTACCATCCCTCGCACAGCCCGGATGGCTACAAGTGGCGTTCACGTTAGTGATGTGATGCTTGTCTCGCCATTCTGGGGGACGAACCTTCGTCTTCCAGTCCTGTTTATATGCAACGTCAGTTCACGCAAATTCGTCTACCCGGATAGCAACAAACCTTGATGTACCGCGATAGTAAATATGACATAATGGGTCTTCGCTTCATTAGTGGGACAACGGCGGATCACCGTGGAGGCTCGAGCGAACTCTCGTTGTTCAATATAACACAACGCTGCTTTGCGGAAACATTTGGTGCTAGCCATAGGACTATTCAGCTTGAATAGCTTATGACTCCCAGCCAGATACCAATCAGCTGCTTCCATCCACTTCTTAGCATGGTAGTGACGATCTCCATACTGCCATAGCAGCTGTAGGATCGATGAACCATCAACGTCGGCGTTCGGAAAAGCGCGGGTAGAACGTACAGTAAGACATGCTGTAGTGGGAACAGTATCGAGTTCAAATTCGGCTTGACACAACGCTGAAAGTTACTTAATGCGGTAAGGAAGACGGAGACAGGTAGGAGACATGTATGAACCAGGGTCACGTACAAGTAAATATCGTGTCGACAGTTTTTAGAGCCCTTGCGTGATCTTCATCCTTTGCACAATGAAATATTAACGATAAAAGGAGACGATCGATACAATCCTCCCCGGTCCCACGACAAGTCAGAGCTTTTTCCAGACAATGCTGATGGACAGCCGTGACAAGCGTGCTTAATATCCTTCATGAGCTGCGGATCTAAAGTAAAAGCTCCAAGGAGGCCAATTACGCACTGATGATGGTGGATAGTCCTTAGATCTTGAAGGACGCTGGGAATAAAAGTAGTATCAAACCATGAATGAATCGCATGTGGGAAAAGAATTACTCTGTGATATTCGCTTCTGAGTAATCCATGTGGTCAATAATAGATTTGAAAGCTTCAATAGTGCCCCATAATTAGAACTGCTAGTCGGACCGATAGGACTAGGTGGCTAACCATCAAGGAGGGCAGCGTCTCCTGCTTTTCTTCGTTTGAGAGTAGCAAGTCTCAGCCACCGAAGTTCTCGATAACCGGAACTTGCCTAGAAGGACGAATGAACAAAGATGTTGATGAACAATATGAGTTTGCAACTTGACGGATACATCGATCTTACATGTTCAGGGGAAGCGTCTATGGATGGAATGAGCTCCTCAAGAGTAGCTTCGGCCCTGTC
This sequence comes from Termitomyces sp. T108, assembly GCA_017657275.1. NCBI lineage: Eukaryota > Fungi > Basidiomycota > Agaricomycetes > Agaricales > Lyophyllaceae > Termitomyces > Termitomyces sp. T108. Next base: position 22,258 of record JAGGAU010000070.1, on the reverse strand, counting down.
ATATGAACCAGATACGAAATATGCTCTAGCTATGGAAAAATTAGCAGCGTTACGCAGAGGACTAAAGTAGGCTTAAAATCCACCTAATGCCTGCAAAATGGAAATCTGTACGTTTATGGAACAAAATGCTTAATATCAGGCGAAATGGTGAGAAAGAGGCATACTTTAAGCTCTGCAACTCCGGGTACTGTATTGTCTTCTAGCGGGTCTGCCAACGTGAATGCCTTCTGGAGCCATATGACTGCATCTGAAGGCTTGGTGCCTTCAGGCAATTCTAACATTGATTTTCCAATCCTGTGGAACTTGGATGCCAAAAGTTGACGCTGGATTTGGAGCAGACCATATGACAAGGTGATGAATAGTTCCAATTGAAGGGAACTTACAGAGTGCAGTGGCAGAAGGGTTAAGCGTTGATCGTCATCTACACGTGATAGAGATGACATCTGATGGCGTAAAGACAACATAATCGACTCACCAGTAATCTTTTGTGACATAAAGTCAGCGACAGTGTAGTTCTTCTCTTGCCATGCCTAGCAAGAGTTGTTACACGAGTGGGTACAAAGGAACTAGTTAGGTACCCACAGCTTCCATCCGGCTGGAGAAATAGACCACAGTACCACATGCAATTGCTGCTTGGTGTACACCATCTGGATCATCAGTGTTCCTCAGGAGTTCTTCGTACTGTTATGAACAAGTCAAGTTGATCAGAATAGTAAAATCTTCATAGGGCTTACTTTGGCGGCACTGGTCAACACCCTTGCTGCGACATCGTGTCTTCCAACTTCTGATGGGAGAAGAGTCACAGTGAAAGGATGCAAGTATAGAGTGTTTACAGCCATACCAGATAGGGTCGCTCCTGTTTTGCTCGCCAATTGGAGAATATGCAATAAGCCTTTACGAGAAATAAGGTCAGCCCCGTGAAATCCTCGTGGGAAAGGTTGAACTTATATACGTACTTTCTATCCCCGGCTTGGCTTCCACACCACTTTCAATAAGACGGAACGCCGCTAATCTGACTAGTGATATAAACCGTGTAAGATAAAAGGGCGAAAGTAGCAAGTCGAAAGGGAGGTACATACGCGCACCCACCAGTATATGCCCATCGTTCTCCGGAGTCTTGCGTATGAGTCCGGACATATTCCATAGATTGACCCCTTGACGGATCGATTGATGAAAAAAACATTTGTTTCTCCAACAAGGGGAGACCAACCTTCCTGGTCTAAGCTGTCAGCAAGATGAATCCAGCTCTTCTTGTTCGATCTTGGACGTTGTTCCAAAAAAGACTCTGCTAAAGAAGCTACTTGATATAGATCACTTGTCAGAGATGGACGCGTTGAAGGCTTTGGATCATCTAATTGAGGTTTTGTTGTCAAAAGAAGTCCTGAACACGAAGCCCGAACTTAATTGAGCAATCATGGGATAGTCTGACAGCAATACACACCCTTTATTTCATCATGGATCTCCTGCAGGCCACGCTTTCGTTTGCCTTCTGACATGAGTTTGTATGTTGTGGGTGAGAACGGCGTGTCACATTGTGACAGTACGCGTCTCTCACGTGTCGGCAAATGCCAAGTGTTTTGACACCCCTACCACTATGGAAACAGCTAACCAGCTTCCACCTGATGCCCTGAAGCGCGTGGTTTCGGCAAGTCGCTTTTTGCGCTGCTCATCAGACGGCTTACGCCGCCACAGGAAGCAAGAAAAGAAGGCGTTTTCGCAGGACTTACTTCGGGGTTGGCATCAGGCGAGCACAGTTCCTTGTAATCGAGATACGCTTGAATCCAATTTTTGTCTCGTTTCTCCTGTCAGCCGTTCTTGGTCAGAGACTCATGGGGTTTAATAGAAACAAGACCTTCTTTTGTGGTGCTTGTAAGCAATTGAGCCTTATCTGTCCTTTTTGCAAATAGGGAAACTAACCGCCTACATTTCCGCCGTTACTCCATTCATCGGGTTCTCCAGTGACGACTGTCCTTGCCGGGTATCTGTTCACCCAGGTAGTCACGGACCTTCTTCTATGCTTTGCATATTGTTAACCAAGTTAATCCAGGTGTTCACCGACACTGCGATCGCTAAACTACGTGTCGAGGAGGTGCGCCTAGCCCGTTCCGCCTCCTCCAATGCCCAAAATCTCCCGGCCTCGAGTACTTAACTCCATGCACGATCAAGTTAAGGTTATTATACTCCTGATATCATTAATCCTGCCCCATATACGCCACGGGATCTTGGTATTCTGTTCTCATGCAACAATTGAAGTGTTACGATAACATGCATCGAATCGTATACGCCGGATATGGAATACAAAACTCTTTCCTTTATGAGCATGTAAGCTTCCTGAGTATGTAAGCTTGTCTAATATCCAGTGATCACGTCAGGGCCACTATCATCGCCCCCGCCACTTCATCCTGAGTATATGCACGAAGGAAATCATCGTCAAACAACGAGTTGCATTGAGGTTATTTGCCATAACCGTGGCATCACATAAGTCGATTCTCAAGGCGAACTATCCTGTTACTAGTCCGGAAACTAACGTTAATGGTGTATCAGAAACGTCTTGCGTGCACCCTGCTCCCGATCCATGATTCTGTGCTCAGAGTTCCGCTGACTTCGCGATGTGCGTAAACCTACTCGACATCCCTTTCATACGGGTGTTCTTGGTACAGCCAGGATCCATACATGAATGTGATTTCCATCTCATCCAACCCTGAATGCACAACGGCTTCCGACCTGACGATTATCCCTTTGACTCAGAGGAGAACAAAAAAAAAAAACAATTATTTTTAGATAGCCCCAGACTGCTTTATTTGATGGATCTTTCGATTTTTTTGCGGCGTGGAGCCTCACCAACTCTAATAGAGGGTGCAGGCTCATCGCGGACGATCATTGGAAATTTACTTTCCTAGAATCGCAACACAAAATCAGGCTAAGCGTCCCTTTAGGTACACACGGAGCGCGGAAAAACCTTCCTAGCTCCTAGTATTGAACAACCAAGTACGGCTAGCAGCCAGAAACGGATTGGATTCAAAAACTTTGCCCGGAACTGGGTCCGTACCGTACCGTACCATACCCGTACTCTTTTTTTTTCTCTTTTTCAAATTTCGATTTAGAATCCTGATGACAAATTTTTTCATTCTCGCGTGGCTCCCAACTTCTCTACCCTGCGCAGAACACCTATCTAACTCCCCGCCACCCCAAACTAATGTCAAAGAGGGAAAGCAAGAATTTAAAGAACAAAGGGAGTCACTCTTTTCATAAACAATAACATAACCCCACAAGACACAAATGTCACATGCATATGGTGTATACCGCACCCTGTCAACAAGCAAAATTGCCACATTATCAAAAAAAGTGCGACAAGGCCGCACTGCCTGCCTTGGCCGTGTGTAGGCAGGCAGACAAGGTAGAGGTCGGCTGCACTGCTTATGTCTATAATCGACGACTAAGCGGGGCTCTAGACCGATGCCTTGACGCGAGACAAGCTCAAAGTGAAAAATGTTTACGACAAGTGAATGCATACGGTTACTATTTTTACGCGCGGGGTGCGTTTAACCGTTTAACAGGGAATGGCGTCTCGAGTAGAACCGAGCCGAGCCGAGCCGCGATTCGGGACACCGCGTGATCCCTGCCAAAAGCTATCCATGATTATTTATTATACGACGGAGCAAGTAAGTAACCACTTAGTCCCAAGGAAATAAACAACCGTGTATACAAGTTAAACTCAAAGTAAACTCAAAGGCCGAAATCGCCCAAACTTCATCGCGCAGCAGCAGCAGCATATGTTAAATGTCAGATTCACGTATGACACGGGGATAGGGATCGCAGGAATGCATGCACGCATATGTAAGTATCTACAGAACATTCTCGGTGAATGGCCCACGCGGGGAAGTATGCCCATCGCATTGACGTGCGCAGCCGCCGGTGTCATGTCGCACATGAAGGGATCATCGATGTATACGTGGCACGCACAGGGAAGGGGGGGGCGATGCGATGTCGTGTGACGCGATGAGAGACCTGTTGGAGCCTGGGACGGAACATGAAAGAATTAGGAGACATCTTGGAATTTCATTTAGACAGACAAGCGGCTAACGGTGTTTTTTGCTTGCCGCAGATGGGTGCAGATGTGATGCAAAAAGTTGACCGCGTCATGATGGAATCATTTACACATTACATATTATTACTATTATTTTGCAGCCCGGTGAGCGGCATCGCGATATCGATCACACTCTACTAATCTCGCAGGCACGCGGGGGGGCAGGAATGACAAATCCACAAGACGAAACCGTGAAAAAAATTGATTCACCTGTGGAAAAATAAAATAGGCTTAAAGAGTCACCCTGCTCTGGGAACATATGCAATTAATATGTGTACTACGTGCCGTTCACTGACATCAGGTAGATCCGAGCTCGCCTTGACGACATCCATTCCATCAAACAGCCTGAAGGCCGAGGTGTGAGATGGAGTTTACGATGGCGGACGAAATGGAAACCAAAGATATAGAGGCAAAGCAACCTTAAGAAAAAATCAATGTCCAGATGTATGTATGTAACGCAGGGTAGCCGTTGGCACGGGTCAGTCACAAACGTATCAATCCCACCGAGAAACAAAGAACAGACATAGACAATCCATACCACACGCACTGGAATGATTATGATATCGACGATACAATGATACCACCCCAACCTGTCCAACGAACCTAATCTCCGTGGTGCGTGCACGTACGTACACGCCCAGGCCACCGCCTCGGGACTCCCAAAGCCCCGTCCTGTGTCCAAGTCGTGATAGATCTTCCACCCCCATCGCCATCCATCCATCCACGACACACATCGCGCATCCCACTGCCAGGGTTACGGTCACAAGTGATATCAGGCGCGATTACCCGGCACGCGCGGCAGGCATCACATCGCCCCTAAGCTCTCCCATGCCCCATGCCAATTGCCCGCGTCTCAATAAGAATAGTCGTAGTAGTAGTCATAATAATAATCACAACACACTCACAGACACAGATAGACACATCTCACACATAGATCGGAGACACGGACACGGACGGTATCGATCGAATAAATCAAAATCCCAATCCAAATTCAAATCCAAATCCAAATCCAAATGTATCAAAAAACATCATATCCACCCCAAGGCATGTGTTAAGAGGGGTTGATACACGCCGGGGGAAGGATAGATCTCACAACTTGTACATCCCACACCCACACCCGCCTCCTACATCCATGATCCACGGTCCACATTTCATGTTATCATGTAAATGTAACACAGCGTCAGCGCCAGGGGGACCCCCACCCACACCTGTCTCGTCTCGTCTCGTCTCGTCTCGCGATGTCATGCACACGCACACGCACATGTCTGAGCCAGACACCTACGTCATACCCACACCGGTAAAACCACCACCACATCAAAACAAAAAAAAACTCAACCCGCCTCAACCCCAACAACCAGCTCCACAGATCTCAGGAGGTACGCATATACCAAAAAAAATTAAATAGGAATAGGAATAGGGTGACGATGTCGCCAAGACTGAATCACACGGAACGGGTGAAGTTGGGTGGGTGTAACAAACTCCACCCCCACGCCGTTCCGTCTCTCAATAGACCAGCACACACACAAAAAAAAGTTCCATGTCGTACCACCAAATGCCACTACCAAAACTACATGATAATACCACTATACTTGCTATAACTACCGAGTGTTGTTGCCATTACTGTACGTGCGTGCGTGCGTGGGGGGGATATGATGCTGCAATAAAAAAGACGAGAAAAACAGACATGCAAATTGAGTACTGAGTGTTTGTATGCGTGCGTGCGTGCGTGATGGAGAGGATTGTACTGTATAACGTGCCAAATGCAAAAAAAAAAGATGAATCGATGAGCAATGAAGATTCGCGTGAGGGTGGGGGTGAGTGTCATAATCAGTATAAAACCATAAGATAAAACAACGTCAAGAAACCAACGTCGAATAAAGATAATCGAAAAAAAAACGCGCTACGCGTCAAAAAAAGAGAAAAAAAAAGTCAAAGCCAAGTCATCGCGTGAACCACCCCGCCTCACCGCCTCCGCTGCGCGCCCCACGCATACACCGCCGGCGCCGAGCCCTGCACAGGCGTCGGATAAAACTGCACCCCCGGCGGTCCATTATTCGCAAACTGCGCCGCCGGAACCAGCGGCGACCCCTTGCTCGCAGGCACCGGCGGACGCGTCCACTGCGTCTCGTGGAAATGCGGCAGCGCATGCAGCGCAGGCGCATGCCCATGCGACGCATACGTACACAGCGGGCTCGTCGACGCAGACTGCACGACCTGGCTGAGGTTATGATACTGCGAGTACGCGTACGGATGCGGGTACTGCTGCGTGTACACCTGGGGGTACGCGCGCGCGTGGGGCGGGGGCTGGTGGTAGCGCAGGCGCGCCTTGCGCGCGCGGCCCTCTTCCTCGCGGTCCATCGGCGAACACGCGAGGGTGTAAAAGTACAAATTCTGTCTGGGGTGAGTTACACGGGCGACGCGGGGCACGGGGGGAGCGTACCTGGGGCACGGCGGTTCGCCGCTGCTCGTAGGGCGTGACGAGGGTCTCGGGGCGGGGCTGCTGCGCCCACTGGCCGGGGCCCTGCGCGGGGGACTCGAGGGACATGGTCTCGAACGACTGGAGCCCGTCGAGGGGCGAGTGCGAGTGGGGCGCGCTGGTGCTGCCGGTGTACTCGGGGATGTGGAGCTGGAGCTGGAGGCCCGCGGGCATCTGGCGTTTGCACGGGAGCCGGGCGTGGGCGGTGGAGGGGGAGAAGGCGGCTTCGGCGGAGCGTTTGGCGCCAGAGCGGGCGGGGGACGGGGAGGCGGGGTCGTAGAGGCGCGGGCAGGAGAAGGTGGCGCGGCGGGGGGACGTGGAGCGGGCGCGGTGGGTGCGGGAGCGCGACGAGTACGTGCGGGCGGACGGGCCGGCAGAGGCGTGGGCGAGGGAGTGCTTGGCGGCGCGGACGGCAGAGCGGGCGTTGCGGAAGTGGCGCGAGTCGCGCTCTTTGGCGAGGACGAGGCCCTTGAGGAGGTTGAGCCAGGACTCGTAGGTGGACTTGTCGACGTAGAGGTTGAAGTGGACGCCCATGAGGAACTCCTTTTCCATGCGGTTGATCTCGGCGAGGTCGATGCCGGAGACCTCGGACCAGGTTTTGTTGGTGTACGTGTTGCTGCAGGGCGTGAGTGTGGCGCGCGATGGACTGGGCAGGACTCACTCGTCGAGAAACTTGTTGGCCATCATGAGGGCAGCGACGGCGATGCGGAACTCGCTGCCGGGCTGGGCGGGGGTGAAGCTGTTGCGGACCTTGAGGCGGTAGATGTAGTGGAGCGAGAGGACAATGACGGACTGGGAGACCTGCGTGGTCTCGAGGAGCTTCTGCATGAACTGGACAAAGGTGGGCGTCGCGACGAGCTGGAGCGTGGTCGTCGCGGGGTTGGGGCGGGGCGAGCTGGTTGGGGTCGGGTACGAGTGCTCGGGGGCCGAGGTGGCGAACCAGAGGTAGCAGATCATCTCGCAGGTCTTCTCGGCGAGGCGCGTGCGCGAGACATCGAGCCAATGGGGCGGCGGGGGCGCGCGTGGCTGGTCGTCTGGGGGCGTGACGGGCAGGGGCAGGTGGCGACACGGGGGCAGCGTGGGCTTGGCGGCAGTGCGGTGCTGCACGGTCGACGTCATGGGCGGGGTCAGGGGCATTGCGTGGAGGGCCATGGTTGCATCCCGCCAGCCCCAGTGCGCGCATATTTAAAAGTCGACGCGCCAGGGTGACCACACGGGATTCCCCTGGGATTCCCCATAGCCTTCCCCTTATCCACGTGCCGCTGTCTCTCCCACCCCCGTGCCAATCTGGATGGTCACGTCACGCCCTTTATTATTTCCCAACAAAAAGTGGCGCATATCCCCTCCATGACTCACGCCCATCCGACCGCGCGGACCCAGCGCTCTTCCACCCGGGGCATATCCACATCCATACATAATGCACTTGCCGCGGCTTCTGTCAGGCCCACTGCTTCTGTCCTGCGCCTCACAAAATTGCAATAATAATCAAATGCGACGCTCCCACGCCCTGATTACCCATCTCAGGATCAGCGGCCCCGTTATTTATCGTCGCTCCTTCGCCAACGTTCGATCGGACGGCATATCGTCCGTCGAAGCTATACTCATTCTTAATCCATGTCCACCGCTTGATAGATGCCATCGCCCAACAGAACAGGGCATACATCCCTCCCCATCCGCCATCGCGTCTCACCATGCCCCTTGTGCTCCTGTCTTCCTCCACACAATACATTACATGTTCTTTCTCTTTTCTTTTCTTGTTGCCGGTTGAACAATAACAACCACATCCCTGATAGACACCCGCCAACGGGTCCACATCAGAACACTCCCTTCTTTATCCGCATGCGCAGGCGCTTTGCCACCCCAGGCTCAGCCGTCAAGGGCTCTAGCGCCCGTAATCGGCGAGATCTGTCTGCAAGTGGATCGGGAGACCTTTTTTTTTTTATAATCGATCCGGATCAACTTTTTTTTTCTCTTCTCCTAGGTTGGCAATGGGCTGTTTGTTGTGTCCGTCCCCATGGCATGCGTTGCGTTGCTTAATTCACCCAGGCACAAGGGGGAGATGCGCACACAAGTAGCCTTCCCAGTTGCCATTCACGGCAACTCGAAGAAAAGTGTCCATCCAGTCCAGATGGGATGGGATGGCACTCTGCCGTCCGTCTCGTAGAAGCTCTGCAGATGTAGCATGCTCAAAGCTTGCCGCATCCGGGCATGCCTAACTCTAGCTCTGTGTTTAGTATAGTATAATGCATATAACGCACAATGCACCGCCCGCGCTGAGCTGGTTAGCACACGTACGTATAATTCCTGTGTTTGTGGAGAGATCTATCCATCTATCGTAAGCACACTAACCCAACCCAACCGTTGACCGGGTCACCGCTTACAGGCACGTCACGATGGCTGATGGGGGGTATCCATATGTAAGAACAAGAACAAGAAATCAATCCATCTCGAGATACAGATCTCTTCTCGCCCACCCACACGCGGATCTCGCGCCAAACAAGTGCATACCCAACACCCGGACCACATGGGGACGGATGGTTGCCTGTACGACAAAGACACAGACAAACTGCGTGCGTGCGTGTGTCAAGGTTACAGAGATTGACTACATGCGAAGTATGTACGAACGAACCTCCATTCATTCATTCATTCATTCATTCATCATCATTCCTCCGGTTCGTTCACTCAGCCACCAACGGCTCGGCGCGGTTCGGCTCGGGTTGGGTGCGCGTCGAATATGGAAGGGTCGGCTTACGGAGACACTGACGTTTGCCGGGGCCTGCAGCAGCAGCAACACCGGCGAACCGAGCCAATCACGATCAAACGTCACTTTCCACCACAAATGAACTCCTAATTCCAGCCCCCCTTGTCGTCTCAATCTCAATTACCCCTGCCACGGCCCACGGCCCACGGCGGCACATCCATCCATCCATCTCATCAAGAAGGATCCAGACATCTACGCTCCTCTCCGCTTTTAAACTATCAATAAGAATGTATAAATGTATAAACGTATAATGTATACCGATGTATTTGATCAAGAATCTGCAGGCGTACGTGTCCGCTTTTTTTAAGTAAACTAAGTACTTACACATCAATCAATAATGGACGCGATGTAATATAATATAATACATTGACATGACATGTATGTACACGTTGTTGGTTGTTGTTTGTGCTCCCCCCAAGCCCCAAGCTTAGCCCAGGGGTGGTCTTGCTCCTCTTTCCAGCCAGAGCAAGATTGGATTGGGCTGGCACGGCGCACGGCCCCGGATCGTCGGCTCGCTGCTGGAATTTCCAATTTCCTTACGTCGTGGGACTCTCGTCACTACTATAATGTAATCTAATTTAAAGTAATGTAATATGTAACCAGCGAACAAACAGCTAGCTGGGCTATACGAAAATCATCAAAAAAAAAAAAAGTGTTATGTTTGTATGCACTTTGAAGATCTGCACAGGGGATCGACCGACAGACGCGCGCCCCCTATCTCCGTGAAAACGAAAATGAAAATGAAACGCCATCGTCGGTAGTTTTGTCTCCGTTGGGAGGGGGGAAAGCACCCGGGGGATCACTGCGATCCGCTTCGCCGATGAATGTGCGATGCGATGAGGTGTCCGTCCATGCCATGCCATGCCACGCCATGGCTAATAAATAAATAAATAGATAGATAAATACATTACATTACGCGTTGATTGCGGCTCAAAACCGACTCGGCCAGGATCAATGCAAGTCCAAGTCAGTCTCATTACATTACATTACACCCATAGACCCAGAAAAAAAAAAGAAACTGATTATCGTTTATTCGCGCTATGCGCTATGGAAGTCAGTACATAAGTGAACCCGAGCTTCCATTCTACTCGCCCAGTTCGGGAAGCACGCAGCGAGCCGCCTGCCGCGGTTATCCCGGCTTGGACCAATAAGACAGACCCCCGCCTGCCTCAAGCGAGCCGAGGGGTCCGTGACGGCACTTCATCGTATGGACTAGCCGTATGCATTGGCCCCATCATCCCACATCACGATCTGTGCAGATGATAGATGGACAGGCGCCCGGGGTGCTCTCAGAGGGAAAATCATGTTTCTGAGACAATGAAATCTTCCGTGCACATATTGTGTTGATTGCGTGTAGAGTGTGCACCTATGTCGCGCTGCCCGTTTCAGATTCGTAAAAGGGACGCAGCAGGTGTAAGTGCTGGGATCACCTTTGACAAGTCCAATGCTCATCTGGTGATGACAGATTCCGGATGGACTCTGGGTGTTTGTCACTGTACGTTCATTTGTTCCCGCACCATACATAGGAAGCGGTTCCCCGCCAGTCAGTCAGTCACGCTCGCGATATATTCAAGTATACAATACAGCGATAGATACACATCAACCTTCGCCAGATTCGAATTCGCGCTCATCCTCAAGGGGGGATGAAGGTCCCACCGGTGGCTGACAGGGGGGACGACGAAAGGGAAAAGAAGTTCATGCGCCCGAGTCGGACTGCAGTCCATTGCATCAAGCAAGCAAGCTCTCATGGGGTTGATTCTGGCTGCATGAATACATTAGAAGCCAACGTCACTGACTGTCAGCGTTGTGAAGCCAAGGATTCACACCGTTCGCCTCAGAAATGAATACAGAGAATGAGAAAAAGAATGGATCAAGTTGTGAATGGATCACCTCGTACCTCGGGCGAATCCCGGAGACAAAGACAGACATTCTCGGATAAGGAAAAGGCCACCGAGCATGCAATGCAATGCAATGCAAATGGTAGCCCACGCCTTTACGAAACCTGCCTGTCAAGGATTATCGTTTTGTAAGCTGAGAAACAAGGCAAAAGGAGCACAAGAAGTCAACGCAGGGAGATTGTATGTAGCTATAGTTTATCGGTTAGTAACTTTGATGATGTAAGATTAGCTCCCTCCATACGTCGTTGTTTTTTCTTTTTCGCACAGGTGCACGAGCATCAAAAGTGTCAAAACCTGCAAGCTCCATTTTCCATTTTGACGTGGCTCATGAGTTGAAGTGATCACAGCACCCCCCCAAAAACAGGGTGGTGTACGTGTTCTTTTCTTTTCTTGTTTTTCCCTTCACCTCGACAGCACATGGCGGCCATATAGAGAAGCTAAGATAGAGCGGCCGAAAGTCTCTGAGCATTGCTCCAAACAACCTGTGTCTGACACTCATGTACACAATGGACTTTTAAGGTCACTTTCTTCACATGGGAATGTAGGACGACTGTAAAAGGTGCCCAAGTTTCACGAGTAAATCAGACGTGTGTGATGTATAGAGATTCTAGCTAACGTCAGTTTAAAAAAGAGGACGGGGACAGTAGATGCCAGCGCGTGCAACAATGCATCCATCGTAAGCAGTTGTTCAGTTCGACGTTCCAGATAGATGGATAGATCAACACGACATTAGTCCATGTTTGTCGGTTCTTGCAGGTTCCGGTTCCCATAGTGCCTTCCAGTGAGATTCCGCGGCGACCCCCAGAGGATGGATGATCCTATCCTATGCTGTAAAGTCGCGAGCCACCAGCCGGGGTCATGTTCCAAGTCCATCCCCTGTCCTGTTTTGGAAGTTCTTTTTGGCAATTATTCTATGTAAAAGCTTTGTCAAGCTCGTGCGAATCCAAGTGGCGTGGACAGATTCGAAAGGACTTATGGAGTTCATCACGAAGGGTGACAAAGGTGAACTCTGGCTGATATGTGGGAATGCTAGGTAGCTGCTGCAATGGGACCGATTGTGGATGTTGACTTGACGTGGTATAGAAAACCCAAGCATAGCTCATCTTCTCAGCTGGCACATGTGTATTACTTCTGTCCGATGAACAGGCATCATCAACAGAATACGACAGATAAAGAAAGTTGGACAGATCTACACCCTCCGAGTAATGTAATGTGTAGAAACGACCGGAACAAACTCAGCCGTGACGGAAAGATAGAAGAACATCGGATGGAACCACGACTATTCAAAGGAACTTGATTGTTTACGACACGCAAGCAGTTGACTCGGAGCAAAGGAAAGCGAATAATCAGCATCAAGATGGAGGGTACGTACGTACATTTGCGAAACAACTTGTGCGTCAAAAAGACCAGGGTGAAGTATATGCCGTCTACAGATATTGTCCTAATACCTTAAAGGCGATGAAAACACTACGACTTGTATTAGGATATTACCCCGAGTGACCACATGAGACGTTTTACTCTAGCTTATTGATGATAATCATCGAATTCTCCTATTACTCGCAATGATATAACATTGGACTTGATGGAACTATAGTACGCTTGAATCTTACGAAGATGGAAAATTGGCAAACTAACCAGAGCTAGAAATTTACACATGACATACTGCGGTCGACCTGACCTAAGCGTGTCGAAAACCTTCACTTAGGCTCTAGTCTCTTCCACTCTGGTCAGGTGTATTAAAACCATGGCATTCTTCAATTGAAAAGGTCTCGTGCGGGCTAGAAGGATAATTAAATAAACCTCGTCCTTACGAAGAGTGGCGCTACCGTCGTCGGCCGCACATCTATAGATGGTATGGAACAAATATCGGATGCTTCCGCTGAGATAATCGAGAAGACTGGGTTTGCTTCACGATATAATAGGATCTGTCGTCAGGCTTCAGTGACAGCAAAAATAAAAGATATAGAAGTAGTTTTGGTACGTGTACAACAACCTCATATACATGCATCTGGGGCTGAAGGTTCGATCCGTGACCACAACTCATGCCTCAAATTCGACGTCTTAGTTCCCCGAGTGGCGTTCATGACTACACGCGGCGAGTTAATGTTTGACTGACTCTCGCACTGAGCAGGTGTCTATCTGCAGCACATCAAGCACTGCCTCAAGAGCAGTGATTGACCAATGTGTACCCGATCCAGGTCCGAGAGATTAGCTTTTCATCGGTCCAATCCGAAGTTATGAAAGAGCTTACTTAAATACCATATTCTTACCGTTGACTGTATACTCCGCGCAACTACCCTTGGCGTATCGAACGCGAGCATTGAGTAAGGAGGATCTAGAGCGCCCCAACTCGCCGCCAGTAAGGTCTTCTTACGAAGCGAGTTTGGTCACTGGCACCCTGCCGTCGGCTACGTCGAAAGGCCACGTAGGCCGTTTGGCATGCGATGAGGAGCGCGATACGCACATCATCACGTACTGCCTCAGGGATCTGGTATATGGGGTTTGAGTTTCTAAAAAATAGGAGTCTGCGGACCTGGATGGTATGGTAAACGTAGGGCATGTGTTTGGGAAAGCTCGACGCCATCCGTACGTACGCGGAAAGCTTTTGGAATCGGTGGATAGGAATCCAGGTGACTTTGGTAAGTGGGTTGAAGCTACGTCCAGAGCACAGCAATTCAGACTGAGGAGCTGACGTGTCATGAACGTGCAGAGCAGAGCTCCTTTCCAAGTTGTCGCTGAGAGAAGCGGCGTAATATGCCAAAAGGCTTACCTCACTCGGCGTAGCCCCAGTCAAGCCCTAGATGATCGGCAGGATGATAGTCAAATATCATTGCGATTAAGTTGCATCTCCCAATCCAGTGAAGCCAAAGATGGCCAGTTTGGTAGTGCAACGTGGTGTGCATCGTTGCTGTAACACGATGTTCCGATGTTCGAAGAAAAAGTGAGTGTATGCAGCCCAGCACTCGTAGGTAAGTGAATTAAAATGTATCTTCCTAGGAGATGCAAACACCAAACAAAGTAGAGTAGTCTTCTCCGCCGCTAGGAGTCAAGGGAGTCCGAATCGAGGGATAACCATCCCGCCGCCGGCCACGTACACCGTAATCCAGATGAACCCAGGCAATATCATCTACACCATAGTAGCGGGAAGTTATTCTGAACGTTGAATAGGAAGGCTGTTTCCTGGAAGCTTGCAGGCATCTCCATCTCCATCTGAGTCTCCGTGTGGCATCGGAGAAATCGATTCTAATTTCAGCGAAGACTTGGTGTTGTGTAAGTGCTCGGCTAGACAAGTCCAGGGTCGTTGGGCAGACCTCCTCAATCAGCTTCAACCCCCAGGTTCACCAACGAGATAGCGAGGAACATTCATTGTGGATTCAAGAACCGTTGCCAGAGACGTAATTCGGGCCAAGATCATACTCTGAACGGAAGTACCGTGTATATCTCGTCACTTTGGCTCTCCTGAAATTCATAGCGGCAGATAACAGGAGGGCGGGTACTGCTCAGTGTCCATCCAAGGTCTTGTTACTAGCTACTTGGTCATTAGCGATGATGTAGCGGCACTGATGTGGATGCGAGATTCAACATGCTCAGTCGTCTGCCCCAATGCTTTCATATCCGGACTGGCTCGTGCCCAAGAAGGTATCACTAACCTACCACAACACCAAGACAAGGACGGAAAGGGTTTTTCAAGCAAAAAGGTGAGATCCAGCCGGTGGATAAGAAGGTGTTGTAATACAAGAGCGGCGCAACACCGAGGGACCCGAATTGCGTTTTTAATCTGGTTAATGTGTCCATATGGCTCAGCGTGACTATTATTCTTAGTAGAAGGCTTTTCTTAACTGCCCTTGCGGCGTAATGGTAATTTTCGGGAGTACTGGGACAGCCCAGTAGCCCCGAGAACCTTGACATTGAGTCGGGTCTAAAGTGGTGCCGGTTAGCACATGATAATAATCATATGCCGAATTTACACTGTCTTTCATTCATATTTTTTGCGCGTTGTGTGCACGTTAGTTCACCATACCTATGTTACAACCAGCCGTGCTTTCCATTGTCTCCGTTAATCATTCTTTCTTGTAGTGTCTAATACCGAGATCGGAAAGGCGAGACTTTTATAGTAATTCACTTCGGTTGGCAGATTGTCGTTCCGCGTTCTGTTTTTTCTTCCTCCCCCTCTTCGCTCTCGTGAAATAAAGCAGAAATTTGCATTGTTAATGCTGAAAAAATCTTTGACAACACGGCGGATGTCGCGCGTGATGCCCCTGTGGTCGCCCGAGGCCGCGCGGGACCCGAATTCGTACGTATCCCCGTAGCCGAGCTACCATTCGCACACGGCCTTCACCTCTTGTTCCATGCCCCAGATATAGAGGCTCATGCACTTCTCCAGAAAGTCATTTCTTTCTCAAGGGCGTAAGCCACTCTACGCTGCTTCCAGAGTCCTCAATGTGTCGTCTGCATCGGCCTCGTCAGTATTTGCAAAGTGCTGGGTGCACAGCACAAATAAAACCTCTGCGTTGATCAGAACAGTACGCAGCCGCGCGTACTATTCGACACGTCCAAGTGGTGAGGGTTCAGGTACGAATGGCCTAAATACCAAGTCTGCGGCATCCATACCCTTTTACCGTGCGTGATCCTTCCCCCGTATAAGCGAGGATGCCATCTCATTCGCTTCTTATCAGGAAAAATCATCAATGCCTGGACAACAACGCCTACAAAGTGGTATCCCTTGCCACTAGCGGTTGGTGCGCTGCTTTTGGTCGCTATTCAATATCGGAAAAAAGCAAGGAGGGCCAGGAAAGAGGTTGAGCTGGACGAAGATGGAATGGAGGTCATTAAGCTGAAAGGTCCATGGCATGTGAGGATACTTCATTGATGTGAAGTACAATGAGATGACCCTGCTGCAGGTACATGTAATCGGTGCACTCCCTCTGCGCAATATGTCTCGACTCTGGGGCTACATTAACTCGTTAGAACTTCCTGTCTGGTTCCGCCCCTGGGGATTCCGTCTTTACGCATTTGCATTTGGTTGCAATCTCGATGAAATTGAGCATGAAGATCTCACTACATACCCCTCTCTTGGAGCTTTCTTTTATCGTAAACTCAAGCCAGGTGCACGACCTGTTGATTCTGCTGTCCTCGTCAGTCCCGCAGACGGTACCATGCTCCACTTTGGCACTATCAAGGACCTTCGCGTAGAACAGGTCAAGGGTATTACTTACTCACTCGATGCGCTTCTTGGCGTTGAACGTCCTGGTTCTCCCGCTTCTGTCATATCTACCCCGCCGGAATACCACAACCGTGATATGAGTATCGTCGATGACCGTGAATTTGCCAACGTCAATGGAATCGAATACAGCCTGGACCAGCTCATCGGGAACGCAAGTCCCTCCAGCGGTACGACCACACCAACGACGGATTCGGAGAATCCACTCGAACCGGGTGCGCCTCCAAAGAAATTTGGTGCTCAGGTAGACGCTTCAGTAGAGCCTGAACAGAGCATTCAGGAAACATTGGTTCACGATGCATCGGTTGCACGTGAGATGGGTGTCAAAGCCTCCGCAGAGAACAGACGTAGGAGCGCCTCAGGAAAGACTTGTAAACCTGGGAATGCACTCTTTTTCTCCGTGATATACCTTGCGCCGGGAGATTACCACCGCTTCCACAGTCCGACTGCGTGGGTTGTTGAGAAGCGACGGCACTTTGTTGGTGAGTCACCTTCCCTTCAGCCATGCCTTGTACTCTTCAGTAGACCTTATTTTCATAATCTCTTTACTAGGCGAATTGTACTCGGTCTCACCCTATATGGCTAAGCGCCTCGAGAACCTGTTCGTCCTTAACGAGCGTGTAGCACTCCTCGGACGGTGGAAACACGGCTTCTTCAGCATGGTCCCGGTCGGTGCTACTAACGTCGGCAGCATCATCCTCAATTTTGACCAAGTAAGCCTCAGTCTCCTCTCCGTCTCCAACCTCTACCCTTCCCATGATACTAACGCCTTCACCCTAGGCCCTCCGCACAAACGTCCGCGGGCGCCCTCCGCCACCAGGCACTTACTCTGAAGCAGTCTACTCTGCGGCCTCGCCAATCCTAAACGGACAACCTCTCATCGCAGCACAGGAGATGGGCGGGTTCTGCCTCGGCAGCACGATTGTCCTTGTGTTTGAGGCACCGGCGGACTTTGAGTTTGCAGTGCAGGCGGGACAGAAGGTCAAGGTTGGGCAGAGGCTAGGGGACGTGCCGCAGAAACTCAAGGCCGATTGAATAGGTTATGGGTTTTTAGTTGTCTGTCTGCCTTACCAAAGGTTGTATGGACCGACTCCCGCGTTGCTTGCCAGGCCGTAGCTACTCGATCTTCAACATGGACGAGCAAAACGTATGGCCAGCGGAATCTATCCATTAATTATCCATGGATGGGCACATACGCAATATGCGTTCTTGTCTGCTGTTTTTGCCTATCCCTAATCGATGTTCATCCATCTTCATGCACTGTACCATACCATTCAATGTTCGAAAATGTCCAAATCCCCCGAGCTTATCTCAAACGTTGAATTCTACTTTCATGTTCAAGAGGATCAGAACGAAAAGAGCCGCGATTAACAATTTTTGTGAGATATACAAAAAGCGTACACATATCGGTGTCGCAAAATTGAAAAGGGTGAGTGAGTAAATGAAAAGGACAAGTCCATTAAAGTCCCCAAGTCGTCTATATCCATGTATGATAATATCGATATCGTATGTATGCTGGATGTATGTTGGATGTATGCATGTGCCTGATGTACCTCAATACCTGTTGTCGGTCGGCGGATAACCCCTATACCCTGCTTTCTGCCCGGGCGTACCATATAACTGTTGCCCGCTAACACCACCGACGAGTGATGCGGGCGCACCACCGTGGTAGTTGCTTGCGTCTTCTTCAGGATAATCGGATGGGTTGGCAGCAAGGAGGGGGTCTTTGACTTCCCATACAGCCGCCTTGGAACCGACAGAGAACTCAAGGTCTTCTTTCTGTTCGAGATGTCAATCAGATGTTGAAAAAACAAGAGAAAGAGGAAACGACGCACGGTGATACTGTCCCAATACTTGTACACCATCATCACGCTGAGCAGCATACATAACGTGAAGAAGAATAGTCCATCGATGTAGTGCTTGATGGCGTCGCAGATGGTCACACTGAAAGCCACGAGGAGGACTTGCGCGATAGCGAAAAAAGCCGTACCAAAGATGATGTCACCAATGGGCCAGCGATCTTCAAGAGTACGAAAGACGAGGACAAGTTGAGAGACAACATAAATAACTGTGCAGACGAGCGGCCAGAGGATGTACATAATCCAGAGTGGGATGGGTTTAGTGTAACTGAATCCAGCAATTTGCTTGAAAGTTCCGATAGCGAAGAAGAATTGGAGGCCGAAAATGACTAAGCATGAGATACGGAGGAACTAATGAGGGTTTGGGTTTGGGTTTAGTTACAAAGACATTGGACAATGTTGTAATGTACGAACCCAAAGAGAGAGCGGAGTTCCATCTTCTGCGAATTGGAAGCCTACAAAACCATTAATCAGCAGGCATGTGTACGCTGCTGCAACGAGACCAGCGTATACTGCGGCAAACCACTACACGATCGCGGAATGAAGTTCAGGGCCATGTGGTAAATAAAATACTGGGCTCTCACTGGATATGTAACATTGGCGGTGGGTATAATTCCCGAATCAAGGAACATGGCCAGCAGTTCTATCACTGCGTATAACCAGAAGAACATGACAATTTCCTTCCGACCTGCGGATGTTCAGTTCAGTTCAGTTCAGTTTCAGTTCGAAATTGGGGCGAGAACTCACCAACTGCAGTATACTTGGATCGTATGTGATATATCATGATAGCGGTCATTATAATTGCGACAATGTGTACGAAACATGTTGCTTGAAAGAGATTATCAGCAAAGTCTCTCTTTCCTCGGGCGACGTGACGTACAAGGCTGGAATATCAGTGTACCTCCTACATCTACATTTCTGCTGTAGCATGTTGGTTCGATACCCTGATCTGTTCCTACTAGAGGACAGATCACCAACGCGGCGGTCTCACAGAGGGCGTTGAAGGATCCAAATTCGATTCCCATACTTTCAGTGGTGCTGTATTTAAGAAGATTTTAGAAAGTTTCTTAACAAGATATGAGGGCCTGAGCCCGTAGTGAAGCTTGACGACAACGATGAGGAGGAGAAAGAATGGTGATGGCTGCCAGCGTTCAGCACGTCGACGACAGACAAGGCGAAAGTTATGTAATCCGACCGTCAGGTCATATTTTCACACGGGACGTCTATTCCACGAAACGAGCTCCTGTGCCTTCGACATGGGGCTTCAACCTCACCTTGTTTGGTCAAGGCTTTGTAAGGCTAACTCAAGGCTTCATCCTAGCTTCAACCTCACTTTGTTTAGTCAAGGCCTTAAATTGGAGCTAAGTAAGTTGGCAAGGAAGTCAAGTTGATTGAGACCACTATATTGGGTCAATTTTTCCATCTTTCAAACCTATCATTGGCTTGTCAGGCTCAATTGGCTGGTCCAGTCCATCCCCCCTTTTCAGAGTTCCTTGAACTCTTCCCACTTGTTTTTGATGGGTCATCACCATTTCCAGATGATTCACAGTTGCTATTCACCATGCAACAACTTTGGTGTGATGTAAGAGCTGAAATAAATGAGTGCCTCTCTTAATATTGACAATGGATATATCCAGAGCAGGAATGAGGATTTTGAATGCTTGAATGAGCAGTTCTATCACCTCTCAGTAACAAAGCAGAAATTTCAAATGATATATTAGATCAAACAGCAAAAGCTAGAGTGTTGCAGACAAAGGTCTTTCTACATTGACCTGCACTATAAATGAATATTATTGTTCCCAAATTGTTGTTGACAGAGTCCAAGACAGCATCAAAAGTCTCCAGCTGTTCAGCATTGAACTTTGTCTTGTTTTCTTCTACTTCAATTTCAAGACTTTTAATCAGCTTCAACTTCACTTCATTTGGTTAAGTATATGGCCAACTCTAGGCTTAGATTAAGTTCCAACCTCACTTTGGACTCAAGGCTTAAATCTAGCCTTCACTTGGAGCTTTGAATTCAGTGACTCAACATTCAAATTTGGTTACAATTTTACTGCATCCAGTTATGTAACTTAAGACTTGAATCCAACTCTAATCTCACTTTGTTCAGCTCAGTCCCCCTTTTTAAAGTAATCCAAACCTCACTTCAAACTCACTTTGAATCTAGCCACAAATCTGGCTTTACTATGATTCTACCTCTAATCTAAAGATTTGTTGGTTTTAAAACTTGAAGCCATTCACTTTGCTTCAGGATTGCCTAATGCAAAGCTTGGATCTAGCCACGATTGTCTTATTTTTGGCATTCTCATTTTAAAGCATGTTTTGAGAGCATAGAGAAGTGAATCAAGGACAATGTTTTGATGTGAATTAAACTCAGACTTAATTTCCAGACTTAGCTCTCTGTGATGTCAAACTTAGTCTCAAAATCTAGACTCAGCTTTCTGAGAAGTCAAGCTCAGCCTAAAAATCTAAAACTCAGTTGTTGACTAAAATTACATAATCTTAGTCAGCATTAGTCAGGATTTTTCATCAGCTCAAGTTCACAATGAGCCTTGCATAGCTTGTTAGAGGCTTTGCTCCCAAATTCCCCTGAACTCAAGGCTTTGATCCAGCCTCAACCTTACTTTGTTTGGTCAAGGCCTTGTAAAGCCAAGTCAAGGCTTAATTTTAGCCTCAACCTCACTTTATTTGATTAAGGCCTTGTAGAATTAAATCAAGGCTTGGATCCAGCCTCAACCTCACTTTGTTCAGTTAAGGCCTTGTAAAGCCAACTTAAGGCTTAATTCCAGCTTCAACTGTAAGGGCAACCTCTGGAGGCTTTGTCTCAGTCACACAGCTGGCAGAAGGAGATTTAAAGTATATTAGAGTATATACCAACAATATCATAATAACTACTCACTTGGCAGAGATAGATCCAAAGAGAACAAGTCTAGGGATTTCTTATGCCAAGATAAATGCTTCTAAGGCTTCAGAAGCATGAGAAACAACTGTACAGGTGATAAGTACTTGGCTAGGCCAAGTGCACTAACACTGTTTTTAGCAACTTTTGTTGTTATTAGTTTGGACCTTCAATACTAGCAGGAATGTGATGTGCCAGCCACAAGATACACTAGTACACTTGACTCAGTGCATGAGGCATTATCTGATCATCAATTATCTGATCACCACAATTATCTGATCATCATGATTGAATCACCACTATCTTATCAGCAGTATCAGGTTATCTGATCATTGGCCTCAGATCATATAGACACCACCAATCAATCACACAATGTCAGCAGCCTATTGTCACATGCTCCACCTTAGTGATGCCTGCTGAGGCCTAGCAACTTGTAAGCGTTGACTATCTTCTGATGAGGTTTTATCAGACAGGCACCTCCTTGATGGTTTCACACCTAAGAACTAGTTCACCATGCATTTGACTTTGTATAGCTTAAGAGTATAGAGTTGTTACACTGACTGACAGATGCCATTGGCAACTTACCAATTTCTTTTTCATTACTGGTGTTAGGACTTTATTTGTTTCATTTACCTTATGTAGCTAGTAATAGGGTCCTAGCACCCTATAAATAGTGTACTTTTGTAGTAGAAAGAGAACAACAGAACCCACTGCATACATTTCAACTTAGTGTGTCACCTCTTAACTCAGTTGCTAACTTGTCTGTTCATCATCTTGCTTTCAAGTCACTAAGGCCACTTAGCAGCTAGTGCCCCACCAATGCAAGCCTCTGGCTTATATAAGCAGCCTGTATGTGGTGCTAAAGGGCCATACTTGGCTGAATAATAGCTGAAGACCTAGAGCACCTTGAAGGCTGAAAGTAGTACCAATAGATAGTATTGAAGAAATAGGAGTGGTAAGGTAAAAGAATGACAGAAGATATAAGAAAATCAATGAAGGAAGAATGAAGAAATAAAGAGTGAGAAAGGGAGGAAATGAGGAGTCCCCTGACATCAAC